>OU015472.1:9499141-9554141 GCA_907164805.1 Brachyptera putata
TAGGACGAGTCAAACACGTCGTTTGAAATCAAACTTGTTATTTCAAATGTAGAATGGATTATGACAGTATAAAAAAATGTTATTATTGATTCATTTCCTGAACAACTCTTAGAGCAATCGAACATTATTCTGTGTTGGTTAATAGATTATAGTGGTATTTTGATTTTGTTCGAGTCATTTCAATACAAAATATATTCGTATGCCTTCATATTTCATATTTCTGAAAATCTTATTCTTTCCTCTTTTCTATCTGTGAACAATTACTCTTGGTGGTTGAATTACCCTTATAGTACCCTGACCGAACGATCCTACCTCGACTTATCCACGTTATTCGGGGAGCAATATCTCTTTGTCCGGTTATAATGCTAATATTACTAATGTATAATTATAACAAATCAGTTATGATGAATGAATAAAATCCCACTAACCATTCCCTGCTTTCAGAGTAATTCAACACCAACAATCAATGCTGAAACTCACTCGGCTAATCGAGTATCCGATCACGTGACACTAACCACATTAAATGACGTCATTTATCGACTAGCGATATCTGTTCTCCACATACATGTATAATACACCTTAATCAGGTCACGGACGATTTATAATTACTGCTAATTGGCCAGCCTGTTTACAATGTATCAACATCCTATAGGGTGACGTCACACGCGAACGACAAACACCAACCTGACAGTGATAAAAGAATGGTGATTTACGATCGACCACAACGTGCGGGACAACTAGTGTTGTTCAAGCTAGATTGGCAAACATGATGTTTACAGGCGACGCTTGATTCGCGTATGTCGTGCGTTGATAACTGACGTCACGTAAACGCTTGACGGAAAACAGTAAAAAATGGAGGCTGATTCCGACTATCGTTTAGGAGTGCACTGGAGTCGAACTTGCCCAGTCTTTCTCTATTCGACAGAAAAAGTAAAGGGTATACTGCCAGTGTTAAAATGTGGAACTTGTGAAAAGTCACAAAAATAAAGCGCGCGCACCTCGAGTGACCTAATCTATGTGGCCCAACCTAACTGCCTGGGTTGAGCAATCATGGTTGGGTTGTTCAAGTCAGGTGACTCCACAGTAGGGTACAGCTGTAGATGCAGAACTGGTGTTAATTTCTCAGCTCATCCTCCAACGCGAGGGAAACACGTAGCGTTTGCCTAGTTTAAGTATAACATTGTTGACGGTCTATGTGTAACATTTCTTCGGCCATATTGGGATTTAGATGCGCATTGTGTTGTTACTTCTAGTGTCAAATAGCGATTATTATTAGTCTGAAACTGAGAAAGTGGTAGAGTGGTTGTTATTCAGGAAACCGGGGTTAGATTCCCTCTATAGTAGACCATCCTGACCGGGAGTTTTCGTGGTTTCCCTCTGTCGTTCAGGTCAATACTGTCTGGCATGGTTCCTTAACAACAAGCCACTACCGACTCTTTCCCACTATCCAAAAACATATAATAAAATTACATTTCCTCCATCATCCCATTATCTCATATATCATTCACCGACGCCAATAGATCGTGGTCTATCTAGATCGTGATATGATCTGTGCGAAATACTACATATACTCAATGAGGTGGTGGATAATTGGGTCAAGTTTTGATTTTATTGAATACAATTTTTTGAAATGGTATATCATTAATCATAGGTAGAAGATGAACTTAATTCAGATATAGAATAAAAAACAGCGGAACATTCCGTTATCTGTGATTAACGAATGTTGAAGTTTAGATCTGAAATTTCTTTTTACATTAAATACATTCTGTTATTATTTTACACTCATCCGGCAAATCACTAGCTGCTGTTCCGAGCGTCTCTCAGAAGCATCAGTTTAATCTAAATGTTAAACTCGGTCATTTCCTCTCATCTTCTCTCCTCTGCTCTCCCCTTCTCTCCTCTCGTCTCGTCTCCTCTTCTCTCCTCTCCTCTCCTCTCCCCTTCTCTCCTCTCGTCTCGTCTCCTCTCCTCTCCTCTCCTTTCCTCTCGTCTCCCAGGAAATCACAGAACAAGTATCATTGTTTCAGATTGTACCCAAGATGTTTCAGACAATATCACCACAGTTTATCTCACGTTATCTCAGATACATGAATCTCAGTTACATACACCTCTACCTATTAGACTTTGTTAATGTTGACCATCTTATTTTTTCAATTCAACACTACCTGTATGGACGTTCTGCAACTGTTCACATTTTGTTACCGTGTGATTTTTCTACGTCATTTTTTACTAACACGTATATATATATATATATATATATATATATATATATATATATATATATATATATATATATATATATATATATATATATATATATATATATATATATATATATATAATATTACTTCGAGTTGCTGTTGATGAATCTCAGGACAATCGGGTAGGATCGTTTGGACGGGGCATCACAAGGACAACCTATATTCACTCCAAAGGTGATAATCGAACTAGTTCAAAACAAACTGCTAGCTGGAAACTGAGATTGAATTGTATCTTCTCAAATCACATCATTTTTCATTTTCACATTCGTATCAGCTGATGGAACCATTCTTTTTGTCTACCATGATTTATTATTTCCATGATGTTTCTTGATTCATTGATTGAGTCTTCATTGACAAAGCTGGGACCAGATTTTGACAATAATGGAGATATTCGTTTCCTATTCTCTGAGAAATTTAGAAATCATCATCTCAATTTCAGAAATTTCAATAAATTTTTCATCGAGGACCCGGCTTTTTACTGAATCGTGACGTAGACATTACTCGATTCGTTTTTTTGTTCCTCTAGAGAATAGGTATTGCCTTCGTCATGACTCATGATCTATGGATAACAAAAAACATCTCATCTTCAGAAATTGATATGATTTCTAATTCTCTCTAAAATTAGGAAAATAATTATGGTCATCAACCATTCAAATCTAATATCAGATTTGTGATGTTCTCTTGAAAATATCTAAAATCAGGCAAGGTTTTTGCAGGATATCTCCAAAGCTCTGGATTTTACCACATTTCCATAACTCCTCACTCAACCTATACACAATTCAGGCGTTTTCCTATGAAACCATTGCTCTGAATTCACCTCGCAAAACATGAACTCTCCTTGGTTTAGTATGCTGTCCAACAACTTGGAGAGTGCAAGATAGACAGAGCACCTGAAGATAGAGAGAGAGAGAGAGAGAGAGAGAGAGAGAGAGAGAGAGAGAGCGAGAGAGAGAGAGAGAGAGAGACAGAGAGAGATGGAGAGAGACAGAGAGAGAGAGACAGAAAGAGAGAGAGAGAGAAAGAGAGAGAGAGACAGAGAGAGACAGAGTACAGTGGCGCCTAACGAGAGACGAGAGAGTGTGGTACTAGCCGTCGGACTCCTTGTTCGCCGTCCTGACAAATTGCTTGCGAGACTTGGGGACGTGTAAAGAAGCCCCTGCGGGATTTCAAACAACATCCTCAGGATCAGCGGGAATAAGGGGACAAAATCTATACTACCGTCTTCACTGCTACACAATCTCTAGTGCATGTTCTTTGAAGTGATGGAGAAGGGAGATTTGGATAAACAAGAAGAGAAATCTTGCCTTACGAAATAAGGCAATGTTTATTTACTATGTTTGTGTGTGTCCGAAAGAAGTAAAGCAAAGAAGTTCACAGCTATGGAGAGAGTGAGGTTTTCAGGTTACCGTAGCAACTAGAAAAGTTTGGCCAAACAAACTGTGATACTGAGATTGAACCAAAAAAAAATGAGGACATTATTTCTCGCTCATTACCTTTTTTTTAATGCTGCTCAACGACCTCACCAACAGCTAGGTTATACGGGGGTAAGAATAAGAGGGTGATAATGAAACGATGAAGTGATGACAGGTGAAAGGACGTGTACAAAACCTCATGCCTTGTGCGGGACTCGAACCCACACCCAACGATGACTTCAGTTTCTACCTCTGGCAATATTTGACTGAGCCACCGGGGAGACTCGCTTATTACATCATTGTGCTACCCTGTAAGGAGATAGCTTTGTCGAGTAGCCATGGCAACTAGAAAAGTTTTGGGCCAATAATGTGTAATAGGGCTACTGAGCTGTGATTGGAGAACACCATTTACGAATTATTATTGATCGCTTGTTACAACAATGTGTGACATCACTTCGAAGAAGTTTTATACTAGGATATCTTGTAGTGTTGCCCCATTGCTTGTGAAGCCTCAACAATGAATCAAATGATGTTTCGATTGGTCTACATCTAGACGCCCAAAGTTCAAGTTTACGTTGCCAAGAAATATGAACATAATTTTATGATATAGGACAAATGAGAATCTGGATTCCTTCGAGTTTAAACAGATTGATTCCACAGTACGGCTGTCATATAGTATGTATCAGTCAGTATTTATATTCCCAAATTACCTTTCATCTCTGCCAAACAAAAATAAAAATTTTGTGCAGATGTGGTTCGTGAAATATATTCAAAATATTCAATTATTATTCGATTTTATCTGCAATGATTTTCAAAGTAACACTTATCAGGTTTAAATTTCTTTCAGAACCACCATCATTGTCCAGGATATTTCAAATGATACTCATGCAATATAAAATTATATACATACCCACATCTAGTATTCTATTGTACTTTCTATTCTATTCCACTGTATTCTTTGGGGTGGTAAGATCGCCCTCGTGGTGCCCCGTTCAAACGATCTAATCTTCCATCCATAGCCTTAATTGGGGGACAATGATTCTGTATCAAGTTTCGATGTTATTGAAAAGAAAAAAAGTTTCTATGAATAATCAAAAAGTCGTGAAATATATGCATATAGCTGTTATAAAGTTGAGTCGTATAAAATGTGAGCTTGACTTTGTTTTGCATCAACTCGTTGTGGTGGTGGTGCCAAATCGTTTTGGTGGTAGTGCCGACTTTTTTTAACCCACAGGAATGCCATTCGGTAACCGAGTTTGGTTTTCAAAACAATTCGAACACATTTCCAATGTTATATTCAGAAGTAACGTAATCACCACAGATGAAATACCTTCAGCATCGCCTCCTCGAACTGTTTGCGCTTGCGCTTTTGCAAAGGTAACGCTCGGGAGATTGTTGGAGTAATATTTCAGATCCATTGATATTAAATCTGAAATCTAGGATCCATTTTATAATGCAAATGTGACTTAGCTACCCAGTGATATTGAATTGTGAGATTACCTATCCATTTACCTGTCTGAATTTGATCATACATTTCCAATGATGATTCTGGTTGCAGGAAATAATGATATTGAATTCGATGATGTTTTATAGAAAAGAAAAAAATATATAGTAGGATATATCCAACAACGAATTCATTGGATATGTATGGGAGCATATATATATATATATATATATATATATATATATATATATATATATATTCATAGAAGCTATGTATGGAATGTATGAATATGTATGGGAGCATATATAAAGAAAGCATGTAATCATATTTTTAAGCGCACATGTTTTTTTTTGATCAAAATCGTTCAAACTGATTGAGTTCTAATTATGTGAAGGCTTCGATATCCACGCTCAAGTTATAGATTTATTTATTTCTCCAATATTCAAACTTAATTTGATAAGTGACTGTTCCAACGATTCGTTCCCTAGTCCACTAGGTTTTTGTCCAGTTTCATCTTCCTCTATTGACTGTGAAGCAGGAACATTTTGATATCCGCTCTGCTCCTATTTGTCATTTTAAAATAGGCAGACCATCGAGAAATATATCACGACTTGTTTCTTTCGTTCAACAAGACTGCAATGCGCATGACACAGCGTCATCTCCATGTGACCGTGAGCGTATAGATCTGGCCTAGGTACAATCCCCGCCACCTACCATCATTACAGAGGTGTACTCATGATTATCCTATCTGGTCAGGTGAATTCCGGTATGGTGCCAACAATATAGTCAACGATGTTTTTGTTCTCACTGAACACTGTCCTTTGGGGCAATGGTTACATCAGTGGAAATTTAGAACTGCGCATATTGAAGAATCAATTATATGAACAGATAAGTTCCCCTTGGATACTAAGGGGGAAAAGCCCCGCAATCGTAGCCCCGCAGGGAATTTTTTTAAAAAACTTTAGTTTTCAAAGTATCTTGTTACTATTTGGGAATATGTAGGCCTAAGGCTGTTGCTTCATAATGCGTCATTTGCGCCAAGTATACGTGTATTTATTATTGGGAGAAGTATATATAGTGAACAATCTTTCAAATTATCGAGCATGAACATGAAATAAAGTGGCTTGAAGAATATCGATTTACTCGTTGTTAAATTCTTCTTTGATAACTTTCATTATTTCACAATATTCGTTATTCTACAACTGTGCAAACTGAAACTAAGAGCTGCATTCCTGAAGTTTAGAACTGCGAATATTACGGTCAACTGCGTACCAATATAACCCCTGCTTTCGAGGTGTCTGAGAAGAGTATACTGGAATAAAGTCGACTCGGTTTGTGTCCAACATTACCTGAACCCTAACCACATTCTATTCATAAGTTCCTGAAACTCATGTCACGCATGTGACTGTATTCCGGTATACGCTCTTCAGCACATCCGTTTTACCTATGACCTAATAAACCTCCATCTCATCATTCCATCATCTCATTAATGATTCATCCAATATATACAATTTATCATGACGATGCGTCGTCAAACTCATTTACATATACACATTCAATGAAACTGATGGTCTAGTGGCAGAAAACAGTAGCAAGAACTATAGCTTAGAATTGCCCTACATTCCCTAGCTCAGTCTCCAATGAGAAGTGTCCTTATTCCTCCGTCCAATAAGACAGAAGAATAACACTGAACTCGCTCTAGTGGCAGAAAACGGTAGCTCATTAGCC
The DNA here is from genome assembly GCA_907164805.1 of Brachyptera putata. Taxonomy (NCBI): domain Eukaryota; kingdom Metazoa; phylum Arthropoda; class Insecta; order Plecoptera; family Taeniopterygidae; genus Brachyptera; species Brachyptera putata. The sequence continues at coordinate 9,505,987 of OU015472.1, forward strand.
AACATCTCATTATGATACACGCTTCACTTGAATAGCGTCACGAAACTGACGATCGTCATTTCTTCTGGGAGAGACGAACTGATGTTCCGAGTGAGGTGACACAATTCCAGCGATAGAAATGGCGCACTCATTACTGCTTCTATTTCATCCCGAATATATATATTGAAATATATCGGATATTTCTCATAAGGACATTTATTCATATACCGCATAGCCGTAGTGAAATGATGTATATTGTACGGTATGAAGAACAATATATTTTTTCCTTCTCTTTACTCTTTCCCTTAGTATCTCTCTTTCTCTCTCTATCTCGCTTTCTCTATTACAAACACATACATATTCCACTTTGTTGTTTTTCGACATTCAAATTTCATAATTACCAATACATCTATACATCTTTCTCCCATAGTGACAGAATAGTCGTATGTGTGACGTCACTAGCCATGGAGTAGATAGTGACTATATGGAGAGAGAGAGAGAGAGAGACAGAGAGAGACAGAGAGAGAGTGAGAGAGAGAGAGAGAGAGAAAGAGAGAGAGAGAGGGGCGAGGAGAGAGAGCGAGAGAGAACGAGAGAGAACAGAGAGAGAGAGAGAGAAAGAGAAAAAAAGAGAGAGATAGAGAGAGATGGCTAATCGACTCAATGGGTCATATTATATTAGCCATATACCCAACCACCGCTCTCTTCTACAGAGTAACAATGTTTTCAAACGGGGAATGAAATATGGACGATAGAAGGCGTCGGGATGGTGCGCAGGGGGGTTCCCATAGCAACCCAACTTGTTTGTGTCCGCTATATAGGCTTCCCGTTGTACACACTCGGGCAAGGTCTCAAGATTGTGTGCGTGAATATACTTGTTTACAGCATGATACAGTGATATCAATAGAGTTTATCATGATATAAAGAAGGGTGTACCCACTTTCGTATTCCAAGTGAAGTATTTCCGGGATCGGAATTTGAGTCCACGGTCCCATTTGCTTGTAGCGCAACTATCGATCTTATATCGAATTATATCAAACAACAATGCTATACACGGTTCAGTTGAATTATTATGTTACACGTGGCATTTGAATCACACGTACATGATAGATCATGTAAGTTCAACAATGTCACCGGTACGTAGGCAATCTCATATCTACATCTAGTTCTCAAGGGAATCCGCTAAATCGCGACAGGCAAATGGGACCGTCGTCTCTGATTTGATCGGAATAAACCACAAATGCCTGAAATGTTATCAGTATGGGAGTCGGTAGACTTCCTTTATATTATGATGAAGTCTGTTGGTATCACTTAATCGTGGATTTAGTTTGAATAGTCTCCAACTACAGGTGTGCAAAGTCATAGAACGTTATGCGTAAAACATACAAAATTAACACATTCTCCATAAGATGCGGCAAAATTTGTCGAGAATTTCAATGAGAAAACTTTGTGATAACAAAGCTTGTAAGGTCACTTGCATGTTACAATAACACTCGATATTTTCACCTTCGATTTTTACCTCACAACGTTCTGTTACATATAGAAATGATTCGTAAAATATTGTAAATGATCATCATGGATCGACAGTATATTGGAAGATACTTCTATTAATAATATGTGGTATGGATATTATGTTCAAATTTTTGGAACATTTGAATTCATAAAATGGAAATATTACATCCAAATATTCCCCCTCCATTTTAGTTTTCTCCATTTCAGGTTACTCTTGGAAGGGAATTTGACTGATTGCGCCTCAAAAATATACATATCAAACTGGAATAATGACATATGAGCATGCCAAGTTTCATCAAATTTATTTATTCGTTCGACATGTAGAGCGTGAACAAACAAAACTAAATGAAAAAAACATATTTGTTTTTTTCAAGTACTATAAACTTGATTTTTTCACTCCTCTACTCCAGCAATGGAGTGAGGAGAAATCTTGAACATATTATTTGCAACTACTCCAGTTTTCTATCGATCCTACCAACACTTAATATTCCATCTCATGTTCTTGTTGTATCCAACGCTCGATGGGAATAGTCCATGACGAATGTAAATGAAAGCCTTCTCTGTATTATTGAACCAATGATACAAATCGCATGTTTAATTAGTTCTCTTGTGTAATTGTAGAATCACTTGGGACCGGCGATCCGGGTTCAAGTCTCGGGAGGTACGAGCTTTGATAATGAGATCCTAATCGGGAATAATTAGTTTGTGGTATCATCCATATTAATTACCTAAATGAAACTCCGGATATGAGAGGAGGTTGAGGATATTATTCTGTATCCGTTTTATCTATAGGCCTAACAGGTTATTTAGGGAAGACAGATTAGAGATAGTTTATCTTCATCGGGCTTGAAGGATTCGCTGTTTTCCAGATCAATTAATTAGTTTGCTTAGCTCGAAACTCCTGGGGATAAGCTTAGGTTCATGACGTTTTGTGATGACACTCAATTTAAGTTGACTGTCCATATACTTTCATTCAAAATTATGTACATTTTACATTCTATCTGAAAAGTTCATTGGACACAAATGATGGATACATAAATGAATAGATACTAGACTATGAGTATAGGTTCGAGTCGCGATCGCTGTACGTATGGGTTTTTGTTGAATAAACATTTTCACTGATCATCACTTCATCGTTCCATATCAACACTCGTTCATTTGTTATCCCATTCAACCTATCTGTTGGTGGGATGAATAAATGAACAATTGGTCAAAATCATGATGGAACACGAATTGTATTGGTGGAGGTGCCGGGTTGCGGTTCCATTTTCTCATTGAAGGAAATTTTCCACTGTTCTGTTAAATAGGCCATATATTGTAAAGTGTATAATACATGATGATGAAACTGTATAGATCTCAAAAACAGACCCTAGATCTATAAGTATAACTCCCATCTCGAATAAACGCAAGAAAAACTTCATCCTCTTTCATGTCAATGCCATGTGACTCCATGGTATGTAACATGATCATATAATATATCATGATATGTATTTGGTGGAGGTGCCGAGTTGGGACTGGAGCCTTTAACAAATTCCCGACCTTTGATACATGTTATTCAATGACATATTGTTGCACATTGGATAAAAATATCAACGTATTAAAAACCTAGTTCAATCAATATATCGGTTTCATATTGGATCTTGCATATTGGATGTAGAAACCTCATTCTCGCATCGCAACGTATACTCACAAGGTTATCGAATTTAGATGTCGTAAAATATGAAAGTTATTGCATTCGAATTGTATTCGAAATATTCGAGTACCACATGTAGCATTTCACCTATGATGCTTCTATTATTACCTGCTCATTCGTACCCCCATATGACATAGTTATTGGTGGAGTCAATGAGAGTACTATTGAGGATAATGATAAATTTCAAATTGCTTGTGATAATTAATTTATGATCAACTTTACTTGCCGCCAGGATCTGACTCTTTTTCTGAGTCGTTCATTATTCTATTTTTACTATATTGCTACATATAAACATATAGAATAACCTTCATTGGTCCCTGGCTTATCAACAAGTCTGAAGGGTAATAATCAATATAAAATACGATTGGTAATATATATATATATATATATATATATATATATATATATATATATATATATATATATATATATATATATATATATATATATATATATATATATATATATATACAGATGAAATATAGTTGAATGAGTGAAAAATAAGTGATAAATTGGAAATTGAAACAAATAGTGATGACAGTATGTTCAGAAAATAATACTAATAACAAAAATTGAGAATATAACAGAGGAAAATGGATGAGAGTTGAGATATTTGAGGTTCTTACAAAGTCTTCACAGAATTTGTAATGCTCACTTCATGACCCGATGATCTTCGGAGTACAAAAAAAATCTGAATTCGAGATTACGATTCCTAGTTTTCTCTCAAATCGAAAAATAAATATCGTCATCATTCATTAAAATCTAGTTTCAGGATTGTGATGTCGTTTAAGCAAAGACCTAAAGCGGCCATGTTTTTCAACCGACTTGTACCGTCCGGTAAACAAAATAACGGCTCTTAGCTGGGTTATTGCCGCAATACATTATATTGTGTGAACCACCTCGGCCAAGATACATAAAGGCGCTAATCTCACGTGTTAGTTCTGACACGTAATAAAACCGACGAGTTAACGACCGATTAGAACGAAAAGTGTTAATGTAACGGCCATGGCCGAACTAGCAAGAATAATTGCCGACTGTGTTATGTAGGCAACAAGGTTATATTGGCAACACTATTATATTGACAGCTCTTACGTTGGTAACTCTCATGTTCACGATGTTTTTATTGTATGCGCTGTTTTCTCATTATTTTCTTTCGTATAAGGAAAGAGCAAGTTTGGTCAGGTTACCATAGCAACTATAGAAATGAGGAAAACACTGTAATACTGAATTAACACAATCTAGAAGATATTGTTGTTCGCTTATTGAACAAAACATTGGTAACCATGGTGATAATAACGTCAAACTGCCAGTCATTGCTACTCATACGTTGGTAATTCCGACCCTTGGTACCTAATTGAAGGTTTATTCTCAGCTGCCAAGGGCTTGGGATGATTGTTAATATCGTTAAGGGCTCAGGTGAGGTTTTCCAACAAATCCCCATTGGATACAACCGAGTATACATTATTCCGGTATACCCTCTTCAGGCACCTTACTTTTGTAAGTTTCTCATCTGAACTTCCTAACACCGGCTTCTATCCCAATAGTAAGTTTTCATCCTCTGTCTTACGTATAATGGACTTGTCCAGTTGATTGCCTATCTCAAGAAATCTCTGCATAACAAGTCATTTCTAGCGAGCAACGTACTGTTTTGTTCACCGGAGATATGAATGCACTAAAACACTCATATTGTAGTTGAGAACTGAACAGTGACGCCGGTAGGGTTGTTATAAACGCAAAATTTGATACATGGAATGGTGAAGACATATTCAAACTATTGGTATATAATTCGTGGAATTGTAAAACTGTTGGAGAGAAAACGTTGAATTCAACTCAAGGAATGAATGGATACGACTTCATTGATCATTTCAGACCAATCAAACCAATCGACCTGAAAATGATCACGAGTGAACAACACGTCATGCCAACATGTGACGACACAACCTGCAACAACAACAACAATATACCACACAAACACATCAAATCTGATCCGGAACAACTTACCTTACAATCGTCGCAGGCGTGGTTCACCGAATAGGCTTGACCGCAATCGTATCGCATCAATATCTCATTAAACTCACAAGCCACCCTCGCGGCCAACGCGTCCAACTCAATTAGCGCGGCGAGGAACACGTGACACTCCTGATCGCCCCCGTCGACCGCCTCCCACCCCTCGTCACTTAACGCCCCGAACACCGAGTGTTCACAGCAATGCCTCAGCCTCAAGCCGCCGAGAAAGTCACGCTTCCACCCTCCTCTACTCTCCCCACACACCATCGCTTTGTGCGAATCATTCAGATAATAAAGGCACTGATTATTCCTAACCGTTGTAGAAGTATTTGTATGGTGTGTGTGATTAGTAGAAGAATAGTTCCCTGGACACACGCTAGGGCACGCATAAGTGTCCTCGCTCAACGGTGGACCAGGTCCCCGTTGGTTGGGATTCACCGTTTCATTATTACTATGGTGATTTTTATTGTTATCGTTATTATTATTATTTATCTTAGAGTTAATATTATTGGTATTATTATCGGTGTTTTGCATGATGGTGGAACAAGTGCCTTGAAGGTCCGGTGCAGTCGCCGGCGTGGCGAGGTCACACGCGGACACCCAAGGGTTTAACAGTTGTAACGGTGAACGAGTGGTGACGTTTGCAATAGCAGAGGACTGCACTAGGATCAAGACGTACGCGAGGAATAAGAGCCGCCATGTTTGTGTTGCAGGGCCCGTACAGGCCAGGGGCATTGTCCAACAAATTCCGATACAACAGTAATGATGATGACGATGACGACGTTGTAATAGCAGAAGAGATCAACAATAATAGAAAATAGAGGAGCTAAGAATTGCGTCTGGCAAGGGTAACTCTTTTTGAGGTGCATTGCGTCTGCAGGCGAAGAGTCCTGCTGCCAAGGAAGAAGTGTTCTTCGTCTCCAAGTCGGTGTCGTGTGGATCGCTGCCGGATGGACAATCCTCCACGTACATCCGTCAAGAGGTCACCGACAGTCTCGAAGCCGCCGCTATCTTGGGCACCACCAATCACACGGCCCCAAGACGGGCGACGGAGGCGGCAATGCAATGTCACTGAGAGCACCCCGGCCGTGAGAGACGCGACGACGACGACGACGACGACGACGAAGAGGACGACGACACTGCGCTTGGCCGGTGAATCGGAATCGAACTGCGATATCGTGTGTAGGATGCCGGAAGAGTAATTGAATGACGCGAATATGTCGTCGAGGCGACCTTGTCTCATGACTGCCCTCGATAGGGCATTCAAACCATCACCGAGCGTATCAGTGCAAGAGCCGCCACGAAACAACCTGATTTACCGACTGGCGATTGGTTGGTGAACACGTTATTACGGGTGTCACTCGACCAATTACAGTACAACTCATTTTCAAACACTTTTGTTAATAATTTACGACACGACACATAGAAACTAGGTGTTGCGGTTTATTAAATCTTCGATCCTAGATGTTGCCGAGCCCAGGTTGCCTGCTTCTCCTTGTGTCGCCATCTTGGACTGGGGTACTTCCAGGACACAAAGGGGTCGATGTGCGCGTGCGCAGACACCCCCGCCCTGTGCGAGCGTTGCCCAGGCAGCCGCGTCGCCTGCACCGACCGGCCGCTAGGCGGCACTACTGGACGGGTGGGGACGTGGAAAGGTTCACGGCGCATGCGCGAAGGTCAGGTCGATAGGGGAGGCTGTCCGTGGCGGCGCACAGTCATTTCTCATGCGAGGCTGGTCTGGGAAGCACCGTCGTAGTGCGCAGCTGGCAGTGACGTCACTTTGTCATTCATTGTATCACATTAATCCCTAGACATAACAGAGATAAGACGGGATGGGAAATGGTGTATATGTAAGATCTACATGCGGGGATTCACAAGGATATTATTCTAATTTAGAACATGCTTGTATTTCCAAGCGTGAACAATAAAAACCGATTACTATACGAAATACGGATTGTGATGAACTTCCGATCTATACGTGAATTAATCATCATATTTCCAACGTATTATATCAGAGATTATTTAGAGAGATTATCATTATTATAGAATTATTTCGAAGGCATTCGATGAAAACACATTCATGTGATAAGGCTAGTGATGTGAGAACGAATCAATCGATATATTGATCTATTTAGGATTATTGGATGTGGAAATTAATTTTATACATATTTTCAAACTACATCACAATTTTGATATACAATCATAATTCCCCAATTGAGGCTGAGGATAGTTTAGTATGACCGTTATGAAGTGGCACCTCTCAATAGTTTCACGACTTCAAGGCGGTCTTGTCACCAGTAATCAACCATATGATTTTCAAAACTAAAACGATCAACTTCGATTTGAACACCGATGGGAACAATGAACTTTGAACAACGAACTTTTATTATTATAATGAATTATGATGACAATCATTTTTTCTTAATTAAGGTCTAAGGTTACAGGGTGGGATCGTTCAAACTTACGAAGAATTCAACGCGAAACAATTTATATTACACATCTGGGCATGCACATACAGATAACTAGAATGCATATATGCGTGAGACCGAGCAGTAGTAATATTGGAAAGATGGGTTGAAACTGCTATAATTGTACAGGTTGATATTGAATTTCGAAAATTTTTCTGGCAAAAATGTGAACATTCGTAATCAAGCTGCAAATTATGAACTGTTTATCACAAATTGTAATCTCACTTCACAGAATAAATTCAATTTTAATATATATATTTTTGTTTCTCCATGTTTTCTAATGGAGTATTCATGACTAATATTCTTAATATGCATTAAAAAAAGTTACTCGATAATCACAAAATATAATTCTAAGAGAGAGTAACCTCATCAAAAGTTTTGGATTTACTTACGTGACCTGTGAGATTCGACAATAATAATCATGAATAAATGATTATATAAACTACGAACACAAGTTATTAGTATGCAAATATGAATCCTCGCTGAAGCTCGTCTTAATTGTCCAATTTTGAAACTTGCCAAAGTTGATGATCACAATAATGAACATGTCATCAGATATTCATGATTTTCACAAGTATTGGGGCTCGATTAATATTAACGTTACAGTTGCCAAGAATTTGTTACAATATCTTATGATATTGCAAATCAATCTATATCTATGGTACGACAATACTAAAGCCTACAAATTCTAATTAGCTAATGCTCACCAGGGTGAATATAAACTTCGCCAAGTTTCAACATTTTACAATCATTTTTGTGGAATTCCTGTAAGTTATACCAAAAACGTGTTCAATTATTTTGTTGATACAGGGTTAAAAACAGAACAGTATATTTTGGATTTATTTGATATCAGTTTGATTTCAGTTCACTTCAGTGATTCTTCATTACTTCGATTCATGATATAGTTATTTGTTATGAGAAGGTTTCCTCAATTTTAGGCTGGATAAATGACATTTAATGGGATTCTTCAGGTTCTGTTTCAGTGGATAGGTTATCTCAATATAAACACATACAGAATATGTAATTAGTTCTGAAATTTTAATAATTGTATTTCATACTGTAATCTACACAGAATTCGTAATAATAATATAAACACACTAAACACAATGGTAATAATAATAATAATAATGATGATAATAATATATAAAATGACTTGTAAGGCATAGGCGATATTTACAGAGGGTTCTAAAAAACAACCCGAACAAAAAAGCATCGTATTATTATTCCATTATTCTCCAAGGAATAAACACTGACAGTTAAAATACAGTTCATACATTCATCATAACTGTTAACTACATATTCTAACACACTCGCACAGTCAACATCATTATCTATATCAGTATCACAGTTTTATGTATAACTCTTCGGAAGGAAACTTGTATTTAAAAGAGTGAAACAATTCATAAAAACTGTTCATATTTTACATAAAAATCAAGGATATTTAAATAATATGAAGTGAAGTATCCTTAGAGATGGAATTAACTCATCGAACTAAGTATAAATCACAGTTATAAATGTTTAATAATTGATGTGAATCATTTTAGAGAATAATGAAATCGCTCATTTTCATATAAAATCAATAGAAACTTTTAGAATGTTTCTGTATTTGATTGCAACGAAACATTTATATTATACAATATTCTCTTGTTTTTGGTTTTAATGGAGAAAAACTAACTCATAATCTTTGGATTAAAAATTATGACATATTCTTTGTCTTTATAACTTACGTTTTCTCTATTTTTATTGGTTTTGTCTCTAAACTACAAGATACATTCAACCTCAATTATTACAAACTTGATACACACACATTCATCCTGAAATTACATACAAGTCTTCGACAGTGATTTGTCATTATATGAGAACATCGCATCCCGTCAACAAACTGAAACCTGACCACTTGGACATGAGCTATTGTAACTACTTGTAACAAGTATACTTGTACTTGTAGATGTAACTACTTTATTACATGCTATGTTGTCAATAATTACAAAATACTTCATTCATTATAGGATGATGAATGGCATCAATATCAGAATACGTATACAAGATTTAATATCGAAATACCATTTCCAGGAGAATATCAGTAATATTTTGCATATCATTCGTTCTTTTCCATTATAGCGATTCATAATTCAATTTTATTACAATCTTGAATCTAGCTTGAATCAAGGTACGATATCAACGTTTCAATTGAGAGAGCGACGTTCTAGATGGTAAGTAAAAGCACGAACTGTTTTGGCAATGCGATTCATATAAAGAATGAGAAAATTTAATAGATTTTTCCTCAAATTCATCAATCAATCTTTGCGGAATTATTCAAAAGACCATTCATACATTCGATTATACTCGATCATTTTTTTAACTCCATTTCATCATTAAAACTGTCTAACTTTCTCCACACAGCGTTCAAAACGTCATACAGAGTCAGAAAGCAAACGATGTTTTCAAATCTTCAACAATATGCTGAAAATCCTACATCAATTTTCACGAGCTATACGTTTTTAGAAGTATTTTCATGAACCATTATAGTCAAAAGTGGTACTTCGAGGACTCTGCTTCATTATTCGAAATTCGAATTCTCGAGTCTCTATTTGACACACTGCCTTCTTCAACAGGCTCCTCACCCAACAAAATAACGTCCAACAATGGTGTCACATTTCCAAAGAAACACGACAATTAGTCACAGCTACAGTATTGCCGTGAGAACAGTGTGGAAACAAAATCACCTTGGCAACGTCGCCTCAAATGCTCGTCCACATTTCGTGGCGTGAAATTAAACAATTACTAGTTCAGACTTCTTGACACATGAATAAAAAATTGTAATTGTTTTCAATTAAATCCTGCAATACGATTGCGCTTCACTTTAATTACGTCAGAGTGAAGTAGACAACTAGAGTAGTTAAGAGTGTTGCCACAAGATGGTGGTGATTGTTGGAGACGACGGATAGCGCTGAGTTTGCATGGCGGCCGGCCGGCGAATCGTGTGGATGGAGATCGCCAACTGTTTTCAAATATTGTTTACCATTAGATGAGCATTCGTATATACAAATTTAGAACACGAGTTCTTTGGATGCGTTTTATCGTCGTTTATTTGTTGTTTTATCTCTTTCTCTTGTGAGTCTTTCATCGTGTCTCTTTTTATCTCTCTTTCACACTCTTTTTCATACTATTTCTATAATCATAAGGAACTCATTTGAGACCCCAACTGACCGAGAAGTCTAAAATTAATCATTTAAATACATCTTTGGATGTTCTAGAATAAATCAACATGGCACTAAAATGTATCACAAAAGATTGAATATTTTCGATTATGTGAATAATCACGGTAACCATCGTCATCATCTCAAAATTATACTTAATCATATTGAAAATTTCTTCAGATTCAACGGATTCAAGAATTTACGTTCTTGTAAATACTAAAAGTAATGACAATGAATTATATAGCATTGTGTGACAATGTTCAACCTTTTTTCTTCAAGATACATTTTGAAAGTTCCTGAAGTTTTGAATGATCATAAAAAAAAATTGTATGAAACGACATTACCAATCAATAAAATACAATCAGGCACGCCAAGAGAGAACTGAGCCTATTCTTAATAATCTCTCCACCGTATTCTCAAAAATGTACCTTAAATGAATTAATTTCAGAAATCTTACTAGAATATTAATTTTGTCCTTGTTGGTTATGTATCCTAGCTGAGTCCCTTATTGATTCACTTATGAATGGTAACTACAATTACTTATTTTGGCGCCATTTTACACAGGTTATAGAGTCACAGCACAAATCATTTCACGCAATCGAATCCGTCATAATTATTTAACTGTCTCAAAATCATCCGCCCAATTATCTCAATTTCTTGAGGATCAGTATTTATAGCGGATTTGAATTTATTTATTTACACGTTTCTGTTTCAACTTTTTCTCGGCTAGTTTGTACTGGTAGTTATGTAGTTTAGTGTCACGTGGTTATGGATCGGCTAGTTCCGCCGCTTTGGCTTCGTGTTGGTTCGTTTACGTCCACCTAGATGGCAGTTGTGAGGTCTAAATCAGTATTCTTTTCATCTAACTGAGATGAAAGCCTACCAGGAAATTAAATGTTTTGTTCCATATTTATAAAATTGATATTGAGTTATTATTGATTCAGATGCATTGTGCTCGGTTCATTCAGTCATAGTTTCATAAAAATATATGGAAAATATTTGAAAGGATAGTTCAATATAATCTCAATGAAAATTGCTATGCAAATCCTATGAATTATTTCCATATAATCATAATTTAAATAAACTGACAAAACAAAAAGTGCTGGTAACTTTGAGCGAGTGGATTGAAATAATGTGAATAATTACAGAATTTTTGGAAAAGAGATTATCGTGGGACAAGGTAATTTTCTAGTCATTTTGAGAAATTTTCACAAATTATTATTACAGAAGTTGAAACTGTGAAACTGTGAAATGTGAGCTTTGTGAACTGACTGAGAATTCATTTTATATTCTCATTTAACGGTGGATTTAATCCGATAGATATACTAATGACATCATGAAGCGAGAACAAAAATAATTTTTTATCAAATTCATACAAAAAGTGGATAGTGTACGGAATGTGAAATATTCAACTTCAAATTTCACTCTGAATTTAATTTATCGATAATCGATTGATTCAATTACTCTTAATATTATGAATCAAAATATTGAGTTTATCCCAAATTCTTGATTGTTCGGTGAGTGATTTTTTTGTGAAATTTTACCACTTTTTATTTTTTCGTCTTTTATGAATCTTGTTCATCATCTTGTTATTGTTCAGAATCTTACTCACCAAATCATCAATGACAATTATTGAAAGACAATTTCAATCGACCAAAATGCAATCATCATCAAATCCTTCAACTTGTTGAAGTAATTCGAAAAAACAAACAACAGTAAAGTTCAAACTATCATTGTGCGTATCGTGATTTGTGCGTGTGAATGGCAATAAGTGCGTAATATCTCGATTCACCCAAAAGTCAATCATTATTTGTGCGTGTAAATCGTGAGACGTGCCAAAACGGTTGCAGTTTCCAACTTATTTTGTGAACGAAAAGAAAAACATATTCGTGTAATTACGTAAATGTGCTGTAATCGGTGTAGTTTCGTAAACAGTGCGGTGTACTTGTGTGTAAGAGAGAGACAGAGCGAGAGAGACATTCTCAAGAGATCGATACATAATCCAAATAAACAACTCTAAATACATCCAAAAAAATCAACAACAATAACAACAACGACATGCAAATAATGGTTCAAAGAAGTAAGGTCCATTGGATTGGTTGCAATCCATTCCAAAATGCATTTGAAATACAATTCCATCAATTTCTTTTAGATTAATTTATGAAGTTTCGATATTTATTACTTTACGTTCTTGATTCAGAGTTTGCCAAAAAAATACTGAGCCTACAGAATCAAAATCAACGAGTATGAATTGAAAATTCGCTTGTAATAATATAAATTATTACAACAAGCTTGAGTATGAAGTGATTTCATACGATTAATGATTAATTTCTTGGACCATACTTCTTTGAGAACTACACATAGAAATACCAACTGCTAAAAACAGAATAATACGATCATATTCATAAAGACACGACAGTATTATCATGAAATTTTCATCACCTAGATATTCTAATTTTATCCTCATATTATTTAAAAGATCTTTAAACTCATTTCCAATTGTTACGATCTTGAATTTGATATAACAAAACTGTCAATGAAGTTCCTATACACTGATATCGAATAATATATTCCCCCTAATGAATATAAATCTATTTTGAAAAGTATTTTTCGAGATCTAGCTCAGTAATGAATGTAAGATGGAAATTGAACTACATTTAATACTGGCCTGTCGTAATTTATGCGAATAACACAAATGAATGTGTAGACTACAAAATATGACACATAGAGTGTAATTCAAATAGCCGACAGTAAGGGCGTCAACCTTATTTAGCTCACTTAATAACTCAGTTTTATACTTGAATAGTTTACTCTAACTGAGATCTAAGCCCTTGGTTAACATTACTAAGTACACGTATATGGTATTGTAATAATCAAGATTAATTTAATGATTATTAATTTTATATTACTTATAAGTAAGATTTTCAATAGTTTTATTAATTCGATGATAGAATATTTTCATCCATTCCATAATTATTTTCAAGTATTTGAAACATACCGTGAGAAACGATTTTGGAATAGTTATAGAAATTATCTGAATGGAATAAAAAGTAGGATATTATCACATTAATAAAACTACAGAAAAAAAATCGAAGTATATCGATATATTGGAGTATATCGATATATCGAAGAATATCGATATATCGAAGTATACCGTTATATCGATATCTGGAACACCGTGTCTACATTCAACTAAATTAAATATCTAATACTAAAAGAATAAAATAGCCATGCATTAGTTAATGTTAGATATAGCCATGCCATGCAAGAAACTCTAGGTTAGTAATATAATTAATATACTAATAATACCAAGCAGAGGACCGGGGTTCGTTAGTCTCAGGCGCAGAAAGGTCGAAGATACTCTCCAGTCAATTAACGGGATTCAAGTCCTTCTAAGTAGCTTCACGTTATATATTGAAGATACTTGAAAAACACGTAATTTTATTTGATTCAATTCCAATCACATGCTTAGACTGGCTTTGAGATTCAATGAGTACTTACTTTAAATGAGCTTTAAAATGAGTCATTGTGAGAAGAATAAAAATATCTGGAGAAGTGTGACTGAATTATTATCAGACTAGGTTGGAATGTAATCATGTATTAAAGCAGGATGCATTTTGACTCCATCAAATCAGTTAAACTTGATTCGAAATAGATATGTGTTGAAGTATAATATCGTTAAGCCTGAATATTTGTTATATCATAAAGAACATGCTAATGGAGAGCAAAAAACTGCCATAACAGTTTCAAATACGTCTTTTTCCCCTCAAAATAAGCAGATAGTCATTATTGGCTATATAGATAAACATGAGAGAAACCTTGCAAGCATTAAACCTCTACTGATTTTCAAATAAGTATACGACTTTCCCGCTGTTTTTGATCACCAATCAAACTAAATTCTGTTTAAATCAGTACAAAAACCTCAATCAAATAATCACATCACTGCGCATGCGTCTAAAATACACCCCACATTACAAGCTAATGACGTCTTGAAGACTGGAGTTATGTTTGGTCAGTGTTTGTTTCGTTGAATTAGTATATTAATTGTATTAGTGTCAGCTAACATTGTCCGGCTCAACCTCGTCGTTACTGTTTCTATGGTTACCTTGGTTACAGTCATATTCATCGACCATCAATAAGTGTTATGGTTCTCACTTAGAATCAGTTAGATGTTTCCTTCTGAATGGCGGTCTACTCCTGATAATCATATATCAATATTTTGTTGAAAACAAAATTTAAAAAAATAAGACTAATAAAAATTAATAGATAAGTAAAGCTGAATTCTCATAGTTTTTTTGGCAACAAATTCATTCACCAGTTATTCTTCCCCAGATCATTTAGCGCCAGTAAGGCTGATGATGATTATTATGATGATGGTTATACGAAAACAGAGGACTGTGATACCGATCGAGGTTAATAGCTGATGATCTATGGTAGTTACTGTCATGACCGCAAGATTCGCGTCTCACAACATTTCTCAGTCTGCAAAGCCAGTTAGCATATGAATCATGGCGAGAATGTGGTAGCGGTTTGTTTTGATGGTCGTATTGGTTACCTCCGTCAAAGATCAAATCGTCTACGTCAGACTTGTGACCTTGATTCGCTTCGTCCTTGCGCTCTGAGTGGCTGAACCCCACGTCCCTGTCGGTCAACAGGCTGCCCCAGGAATTACCGGTGGAAGCGATGCCGCTCTTCTCGGAATCACAGCCGAACCACCAGTAGCCAGCGCCGCGGGGGAAGGGAGGGTCGGCGGTGTCAACCTGGTAACATTCACAATAAGTTGAAACAGTGGTCTTGACTCTCATTGTGTCAATACCATTACCAAATTCAAACCCACTGATTTGTGCTTGTGTGCTCATAGTTCTTGCCGAAACGAGCACCGTTACGGATTCATAACACGAAAATTCCCTAAATCGCTGAGGCACATTGACACTATTATGAGACAATAGTTCTTAATTCCAGAACTGCGAGTATTATGACACGTTCATGAACAGATTAAGGCGACTGTGTTCAGAAGTACACCTTTTCAGAACTGCGTGTACATAGTTCTTTACATTTCAACCCTCTACCATCACAACCTTACACGATACTCACAACGTTGTTTAGCGAATATGTATTGAAATATGTTCCCTCAATAATCAATCAATTCAACTTTTGTTGTGATTACTCAAGGTCTGTGGCTCGGGCATGTTCTCACAATGGAATAGAATGTATCCATGATTGTCAAACCTACCGAGAACGTTCTGTCGTTGAATCTGTAGTATTTGCCACCCTGGAAGAAGTACGTATAGCCGTCGGTGTACTGTAGCGCGGCGTCCAAGTTGTTGGGAAGTCCCTCCCAGTTGGAGATCTGCTTCGGATAAGTGCTCTTCACAGGTGGTTTCTGACTGGGATCAAACCTCCAGAACTTGGATCCTAGAACATAGCGGAATGTATAGTTTAATATAACTGATATAGATAAACTGTTTCGTAAAGAAAACATTTCGACAGATGTATGTACAATCAAAACAGCTCAACAGATTGACATATCACTAACAGTTACACCAGATATATTCTCAGAAATGTTCATATTTTGAAGCTGGAAAATCCCTACGATCTTTTATCATAGACCCAGTCATTTATCCAGTATAATTACATCAATTACAATGCTAGATATGAAACACATGTCTTGACTTGGAAATATCTTTTAATAAGTTACTATCCAAAATTACTACGAAAATTATTGTTACATTATGTGAAACATTCAGTATAATGAATAACATCATCAGTTCAGTTTCTATCTTCTCTATATGTGTTGACGATTTCAGATTGAAATCTTCATCTCACTATATACACATTTCATACTCAGCGGAGATCCCACATCATTCAACTTAAACAACTAGACTTCATAGTATTTTCCCAATCATACCCTTAAAGAAGTATATTTTCCCATTTCCACTCCACATCAGTGCTACATCCACATCGTCGGGAATCCCCGTGAATCCTTCGGAGATCTGCTTCGGATAATCGCCGTCCATACGCATGCCCGTGTATCGCCAGTATTGCGAACCCTTGAAGAAATAAGTCTTGCCGTTGCGATACGTGAAAGCAGCGTCGATTTTCCCAGGAAGACCAACCCAGGATTTGCTGATGTATTTCGGGTAACCAGGATACACACCGTCGTCGGTTAACTTCCAGTATTTCTCACCTGAATGAGATGTGTGAAAAAGAGTTAGTAATTTGGAGATGATTATGACATTGAACCATGTCAGTAGTTAATAGAATCGCATCGTACTTATGAAGCTTCATCGAACCCAGATCATGGAACATTATAACATACACAAATGCAGAACCAAAGGTAATATTGACGGCTACGATCAATCAGGAATAACCTACACAATGTTACGGTTTCAGAGTTGGAGGATCAAGTTATTTAGTACTTGAAAAAGCAGATGTACCATTTATCGGTATATTTGAGACGGTTTGTTCTGTGTGTTCACCACTACGAGTGTGGAAAATGCACGTTTTCTCACTGAAACGGTTCTGTGTGATTTCAAACACACGCAAATTATTTATTTTAGTGAATTTATTGACGGAAAATATATAGGTTTTCACACTCTTCACTTGTAGGAAATGAAGAAATCTGCTTGCTTCAGTCATTTAAATCAAGATTCAATGGATTTGGGGGAAATTGAATTAAAATACATTCAAGACATTTCACAATGTGTATAATAACTTACCCTTGAAAACGAACGTCGCTCCTTCGGAAGAAGTGAAGATAGTGTCTATTGTTGCGTCATTACAAAGTTCGTTGACTTCTTTAGGTACATTGGGTACGTATTGTGGAGGCGCTAGTGTTGGCTTTGACGTTGATGATTTGGTGGCAGTGTTCGTTTTCTTTCCGTAAAGCGCCTGGATAAAACATATGACACAACAATGTGAGCTCATGTATCATGTACATGTATCAACATGCATCATGTATCATCATGTATCATCAACATGTATCATCATGTGAATAAACTGCCCAGTTTTTCAAGAATTGTATCATTATTACAGTTTATATCTCTACTATATATTGAGATTTTGTTTTTTAGAAATAAGGTGACTCGAGGGAAATATCAAATGATGATGGAACATTCAAAAATATGTAGGTATGTAATTAACAAATCAAATTCTAAGCTTCACGTCTCAATATCAAAACACAGTTAATGGATGTAACGGACAATAATTTCTAAAATATATGACTTCGAAAAATATTTCAAATATTACAATTTGAAAGAATAAGATATACATGATTCTGTTTCAATGATTATAATAATGATTCAATCGTGAATAATGAATTCACGAAATAAAGTTGTTAGTCAAAAGACTCTAAAAAGTGACCTTCTGCATCACACGTATTGTAGTTATCTTCTCGGTTAATCTCGTTCCTCACCAAAGACCTAGGAGGAAAACGTGACAAATACCTGAATGCCTTGAATGTCGTCAGTGTCCAGATTGAACTTCGGGTCGTAACCTCGGTAGAACGGCGCCATCAAAGCTGCGCGTACGTCAGAGTGGCTCAACCCAAGAGAGTGACCGAATTCGTGGGCTGCCACTTGGAATAAGTTGGTTCCTGTTAACAAAATGAGAGAATTATAATATAATCATTGGTAAAAAAAACGAGTCAAAAGTGTTTAATATAATTTAAAATCTTGTAATTCTGTTCAACGAAATTATCTGAGTATTGTTGCATATATACTACACCTATGATTCCATGGACTCAAAGGAAGGATAAATCGAATGCTCAACAAGTAACTTATCTAGTTGATGGGGAAACATTTGCATGGTAATCATCATTGTGAATGTACATACAGAATATTGTATTAAACCACACATGTTTGTGGATCATTATTTTCTCAAACATCTATATCATGACACAAAGTAATTGTTCGCTAATTAGGGCTGAATACAAGGATTACTAAAAGTTTGTATGAGACACCAGCGTGGCAATTTCATCACTCCAAGTTTTAAGAAACTAGAACGATGTATTTGAACGAGCATGGTCTGCATGGAGAGGAAGTTATAATATCTAAAAAGGGACGGTATTGTAAGTATTGTAATAATTACTTCTAGTTTTATCACTGAAAAACAACTGAACTCTGGAATTGAGGGACTTACCCCTGAAGCTGTCAATGCTCCACGTCTCAGAATCGTCAAAGTGAGCGTCACCACCGTAAACAGGGAAGTATGCATGCGCGAGAGTGCCTCCTGGTCCGTCGAATGGATCGCCGTCTCCATGTTCTGCCTTCTCGAACCTGACTTCGATGTGCACCTGTCCCGATTTCTTGGCGACGAAACGAAGGTCAGTGTAGTCGGACCAGACCTGGAAGGCTTTGGCCAGTTCGGTGTCCACGTTGCCCTTGTCGAGATTCTTCGGGTATTTGGAAATCTTGTATGTTAGTTCCTTGACTTTCCATCGGCTTCCTGTATGGACAAAATTATTGTATCAATCACCTGTGGTATTCTGATTTTTATATATCTCATCAAACATGTCCGTCATTGTCAATATCACATGTCAGAATTATATTTTCAGAGATTGAAAATATTTTTTCTCAATTTTTTGCCAGTATGTTAATCTACTGTTTATTTTCAAAGTTTGCGTAAACAAGAGACAATTTGGCCTTACTAACAATTTGGGATTGTTAGCAATAATTATTTTCTTGTTCAGTTGGTAGCCATGTCCGAGGCAGGCCAACAGGAAGTACAATGAGTTTTCAGACAGTTCATCTCCAACCCTTAACCTGTGTGGTTGTGTCATAGGTTGTGCGCCACAGTCGGCCTACCGATTATTCAAGTGTCAAGTCCACTGAGTCTTAGTATTCAAATTCTTAGTGCCGAACTGTAATTAGTATCTAAGTATTATTAAAGTTCACATGTAATCATTATCTGAGTATTGACCGGCACATGCAGCGCAGTGGTTAACGCGCTCGCTTCATGTGATCCGGGAGGCGAGGGGAATTCCGAACCCAGTTCGATCCCCGCCGCCGACCATCTTTACAGAGGGTTTTCATGGTTTAACTCTGTAGTCTGGGCTAATGCCTGGATGGTTCCTACAATAAGTCGGCCATGACCGCTTCCTTCTCAGTAACCTTCCAATTACCCAAGAACCTTCATCTAATCATCCCATCATCTCATTAATCATCCATAAGACGCCATTAGATCTCAGTTATCATAACAGTGCGTCGTTAAACCCAATACAAAAATATATATATATGAGTATTATTCATAGTTTACAGGATTAAACCATTACATATTTCAACTTTCATGAATATTGATTGCCTAATTCGATAATAAGTTCTCGTGAGCCATTTTTCGGACGTTTCGCTGCAGACAACTGTATATCCTGTATATGGATTCGCATGATCGACTCTCAAATGTTCAACCGTCGCATCCTTGTCATCGCAATCCGTTCCATCTGATTGGTTCGTGGAATCCACAGCCTTCTGTTCTTGAAGGTCTGACGTCACTTCAGTGTGGCCAACAAAATAGCCGCAGGAAATAAACATTGTGATAATAATAGGTGGATTGAAGCTACTGAATGCCTTGCCTCGTTTTTTAAATACGGAGTATGATACCATAAAGGTTACGTTATTTGCATGTTTATGTAAATCAGTGATATAAAAACTGAAATTACAGACTCTTTTCATCGCGTAATAAGTTAATATGTGTATATTAACTTTTATATTTTACTATAAATGTACTATGTTTTACATTAATGTTTTACTAGTGCATTTGAGTGCTTACAATACAGGCTACTTCTTGAACAAAATGCAATCTTCTTGATCATCTTGTTTCGTTCGTGGAATTATACAAATGATGTAATTATTACTTCACGATAAAGGCGTTAATAATAATGTACTAAATAATAATATAATAATATATCATGGTAATGGAGAACTAGTGATTGATATTTTACCCATCAAAATGAGGTATGGTTGCTTCTCTTGTTGGAGAAAATCATAATAATTCAGAAATCTATAAAGTAGTTATTATATACAAATAATTATTTTGATAATATGTACGCGTGAAAGAATATACGGTCATTTGTAAATAATTGGTTACATAGAATGTATAGAAAAAAATATATATTCTTCAATATTTTCAGGTTTCAGAAAACGATATACGCTTACCCGATGTAACTGTAACGCACAATAATTGGGAGAGATTTGAAATTAATCTTTTCACTGTTAAACAATTCTCTTTATGACTGGGGCTTATAGTGAAATTATTCTGATGGTTTCAATAATCATTAGATGGTTTCACGAATTAATCTATAGTGTTTGGAATATCTTGGAACCCCCATAAAAATTTGACATTCTCAAACTAACATTCAATGTAAATGAGAAACAAAATAGTCAAGTTCTCACTGCCACGAAAATAATTCAAATCAACAAAACTTTTGATAACACCAATAATCTTGCCTAAAAATCAGCCACAAATGATGATTAGTTAGTTCGTCTGATGTTTTTATTGTCTCGTCTGTGCGACAAGGATGGCCAACCGAACAGAAAGAAATAAAACAGGGATTTGTGGTCCAGTGGCGCTGCTAATAGTTTGTTGTGTCCACCAAGGTCTGCGACTTCCGTTCGAATGGTTTGGCACTTCCGGATATATGCCATCGATAAACCACAGTTGCCAACTATTGCAAGGTTGATACACTCGTAGATAGAGATTTATGTAATGTACTTGGCCTTTATGGACAATACATAATAATTGTGTTTGACTTTGATTTTTATTTTTTTTCATGACCATGATTCTCTGGAGTTTATAGCGTATATAAATTGAGATGAATTGATAATAATTATTCAAAATAAGTTATTTCTTTGTTTACATGGAAATATATGTCAATAGAGATAGATGTGCATTTTCTATTGTGGAGGCATTGTGCCAACTCTAGAAATATTCAAGTCAATTTACGTTATCATCAATATAATTATAGTTCTCCACATTCTGTTGATGATACTTGTGGAATTTTATCGCAAACTATTCAGTTGAACTACTTCATGAATGGAGTCAGTAAAGACATAAATGTATTCAAATTATTGTCGATTGTCGACCCAAAACTCTGAGAAAATGAATTGAAGATAATGTAACACTTCAAAAAATCACCAAAGATAAAAGAAACAATTGAATCAACTGCATAGTTCTCATATGAAATACACCCAAGTGAGTGTGAGGAATAATGAGTTATTTATTGACAGCAAGAAGCGAAATGTACTTATTTGGGTTTCAATTGATCCAATATCCATTGAACTTCTGTGTGATCGAAATAGAATGAAACCACTCCTCTACAGAGAGAGAAAATGATAATTTTGATGAACAAAATATGATATTTGAATGAACTTTGTCCGTGGTTCGAGTCTTTGTTGAGCCTCGGGAAACAAAAACATCGAATAAGATTTCAAGAACATTGCATTCCAGTTTCAACGGAAATTGGCAAAAAGTACGCACTCTGGTAAGTTTTGTGGAACATTTCAAAATGGTTCGAAAACAAACTATAAAAACATTTATATTGATAAAAATATAATATGGTTCGGTCTGAATTTGTCAAATGTCATTGATTTTATGAAAGTTATTCCGTTGAGTTGCATTATTGCATCATTGCATTTATTTTGAACTGGTGCAGTTAAGAACATTGCAATCTTGTGAAGGCCTCATTGCTTTCTCCATATATATTCACTATGAAACATAACCGTTGCACATTTGAGACAAGTGTTTTCAGATTAAATTTATTTGAAAATATCCATACAGACCACATCAGTTCAGAAGAGTGATAATAAGAATATCAGAAAACTGAGAATATCGAAAATGAAATGTTTTATGAAATAAGATTACAATATAGAAATGTCTGAAATAAAAAAAATGGCAATATGCTACGGGCGAGGGGTTAACAACTCATAAAATCCGGTGTACACTTGCCATGAAATCCCCTTGACATCCTCTGAAATCCCTGAAATCCCTTGAAATTCCTGAAAGCTCTTGAAATCCCTGAAATCTCTTGAAATCCTTGAAATCTCTTGAAATCCCTGAAATCTCTGAAATCTTTTGAAATCCCTGAAATCACTCGAGATCCCCTTGAAATCCCTGAAATCTCTTGAAATCTCCGAAATCTCTTGAAATCTCTGAAAACTCTTGAAATCCCTGAAATCACTCGAAATCCCCTTGAAATCCCTGGATTCTCCTGAAATCCCTATAAACCCCTATGAAATCTCTTGAAATCCCTTGAAATCTCTGGACATCTCTGAAATCTGAAATCAGGTGTATAGGCCTACACCGAATGTACCCTCGGCTACGGGGTCTTCACACGTACCTTGAAGGGCGTATCGTTTACTGCGAGAGGAGCTACCGAAGCCCACCTTATCTCGGACACCACATCGAGGTAAACTCATCGCCTCTTGGGTATCTTCATCAAAAACACCTGGAACAAACAACAAGAACAATATCAGTATCAAAGAACCTGAAAGTCACATCAATATTAAAGATATGACCAAATTTTCGTCACATGTAGCAGTATATATTAAACTTGCGTAGATTTTTTTTGGATCCAAGAGAAATAACATCGATTGTAAAAATTGTTGCACGCATAAAAATGCTACTTTGCAAAAAAAATGAAAAAATATTACAATTTTTTGGGGAATTGTAAAAATTGTTGCAAGCCTGAAAATGTAGTGATATTTGACATTTTTTGGAACAAAATTACCAATACTTCTCTCACAAAAAGGCCGTATTTAAATTTTGTGAAAATTGTGTGCATACTACTTCCACAGTTTGTGAGAAACATGTACAAACAAAATGCGAATTGAACATTGTCGGAATGGGACTTTCCATGTCTATACAATTTATTGAAATAATGAGAACATATTTACTCAATGCATCAATATCGATACACGATTGCTAGGCGGGTTAGCCTATAGTCTGGAATCCAGGCGTATTCTTGACTTTCGCTTCTATGCGACCTTCCACTCAGTGACGTACTATGGCAATCACGTAATATAAATAAAAAAAGTTTGCGAATTCATGAGAAATTATTCCAACTTGACGAGTACTGAATACGTTATAGGAACTCGAGAGTTAAAACATAAATATGCAAGATATTTAAATAAAAATAAAAAATAACGCGTAAATAAAACCATCATCTCAAATGAAGTCACCATCTTGATAAATCTTTTTCATGAAGTTACTATTTCGATCTTGAAAATAGTGAGAAGAAAGAATCATCATCCAAAAGTTGACGTAATACTATAGTGTCATTTTCTCTTGTTATTTTGTACATTACGCTACAAATGCGAGGTAATTAAAGGTACGATTTAGGTGTAGTATTTAATGTAGAATAAAATGTTAAATATAAAATATGCTGAGTATGAACCATACAATTCTAAATTGAGCCGCCCTCGTTAGCTCAGTCAGCTGAGCCACGCTTCAGAGATTGAAGTCACCGTCCCGCATAAGGCATGGGTTTTTGTAAACGTCCTTCCATCTATCATCACTTCATCGTTGCATACTCACCCGCTCATACGTACCCCCGTATAACATAGCTGTTGGTGGGGTCGTTAAGCAGTCATTTCACCTATCATCACTTCATCGTTGCATTATCACCCGCTCATTCGTACCCCCGTATAACATAGCTGTTGGTGGGGTCGTTAAGCAGCATTAAAAAAAAAATGACCATGACAATTTAAAAAACGAGAGAAATCACCCAGGGTAATGCATAAGTCTTATACATTGAATAGTATTTTAAAATGCCTATTTTTTAATTTTCAGATTCATCGTTGAAACGAAAATCCGTCTGAACGCAATACAACAGCCATTCGGTAAGAAAGATTTCCAGAATTTTTTACGTCGTTCCAGACCTTGAGGTGTTGAAGGGGATGGGGGGTTGGGGAAGGGGGAGGGGACCGGATTTTAGCTGCCAAACAGCGAGAGGGTTTACTGAAATTGTCGTTTGGAGAGATTTATCGGCACACTTCTTTAAAGCCAATGTCAATGATAAGAAATGGCCATCTTCCTCGCCGGGTCGAAACCCCTGACGATACTGATAACACGTACGAGAGACGGTCGATCGGAGCTGTCAGTAATCGCGTTGATAAAGCTTAAATCGAAAGTGGATTAATTCGAGATCGGACGACCTATGGGGGAAAGACAAGCGGACACTCGTTTCGCTTTGCGAATGAATCTCTGAAAATATCTCGAAAAGGGGAAAAGCAATTATAGAATATGAACAATTGGGTAACAAGAAGTAGTTATTGTTTCACCAGTTACTTCCTCTTCCAAGTCTTGAGGTATTGGAATAGACTTCCTTACAGAATATATATATATATATATATATATATATATATATATATATATATATATACATATTGCAAAGCGGACTCATATATTGATAAAAAAAACTATACGAAGTGCCATTTATTCCATTATTTCAATTCTCATTATGATACTTCGAATTCCGATTACCTCTTCACATTTGAAACACATGAAACACAACGCTGTCTCATTGTCGACAAATATATATATATATACATATATATTCAATTTTGAGAAAAATCTTAATTGAAATATCCCATCTCTCCACCACAAAGCTCTCTTCATATATATATATTTACCTTGACTGTATTATAACTTGTTTCTACGAAATAATTAGAATACTGGACTCGGTTGGCATAACTGCTTTATGCGTCATCAAAACGATGACGCGTTGCCATTGGCTGACTGACACACACACATACACACTAGCCTCTATTTGCGTGGTGTTTATCTTATCTATGTGTTGAAGACGTTTTTACTCTTCATAAGATGACGTGTGAAGAGCTGATATGTAATTAGTGACGAAATTCAAGTATTATATAAAACTAAACAAATATTACTGTAATTGAACCACACCTTGAATTACGTGGACTAGCAAGAGAATCTGGTTGTTCTCACATTTTGAATATAAGTTATCTTGAAAATTTAATCACAGGTATATTATGATTCATAATTCTATATTGGGGTGATGAGATTTTTTTTTTAATTCATTTTTTTGACGCGAGTATTTGAGCATGAAAATAATTTTAATTCGAATATAAAATTTTCAGTTTCGAGTGAAAACTCAATCGAAAATATGAGATTTCGTGAATATCTTTCACTTATGATCTGCTCGCTCGAATCCCCGAATAACATAACTGTTGGTGGGGTCTTCAGGCAAACAATATGTAATTGGTACAATGTGTTTTGTATCGATACAATCAAATGTTCAACTTATTATATCGAATAATCAATCTGCCAGTGAGTAACTATAGAAACAACTAACGTCTGACCAACTAGTAACTGGTAACTATAGCTATAGAGTAACTAGTATCAACTACTTGTAGATCAACTTGTTGCCTCTATTATCGTTAATAATTATACATGATATGCACTTATAGTCTTCAACAGAAAAAACTCTCAGCAGACATACCTTTGCCGTGGTATCAACCTTGACTCTATAAACTTGACCTTCTTGGCAGAAACAATCCACTAAACGCTCACATCTTCATACTTTCTCTACTTATTGAGAATTTGTCGCTTGAGAGCAGTGACGGGTTAGGAATTTTTTTTGTCACAATTGATTGTATAAAAGTTTCTACAAAGGAAAGATGATATTGCCTAGTAACAATCATGTATATTATGTAATTCCATCCATTTACCAATAAAAAAAAGTATACATTTTTTTTCAATAAATTCTAGGATGTATAAAGACACTGAGAGGATACAAAAGATACAAAACATTCTGCTTGTCTTTTTAATAGACCACACATAATTTACTTCAAAATTACAAAATACGCATAGTTACAAATTGGCATATAATTACAAAACTACACATCATTATGAAATCCTGAATGATATTAATGAAATCCTAAAATTCGTGAATTTAACTGTTCCATCGAATAAAGTATGATTGACTCCTCTAATTATTTACACCAAAATATTCAGCATAGAATTGGAAAATGGGTGACGAAATGACCACGCTGTCGGTGTTACCCGAAAAGAAAAAAAATAATGAAAAAAAAATGTTAAAACCGTTGTACATTGTTGGTAGAATCGTACAACAGTATACGGGAATATGTTGTAAGCCGCCTCTGAATGGACTCTTGTGAATGGTGATGCGACAATTTGTTGAATTATCTAAAGTGACAACTTCATTAATTTTCTGCTTCACTCGATTTACTATTTCCGTCTGTTTTTAGGACGAGCTTAATTGCTGGAACAGCTATTTGAGGGTCAGAGTTGCCAACTGTACCTCATTGAATCTGAATACATTACTGATTTTACTGATTCTTGCCGTGCTCCTTATTTTATTTGATATCAATGGAATGAAAAAGTGATTATACTGCCGTAGAAGTGATACGACGCGGTGACCCTTAAAAACGTTACCTTCCTCGATTCATGAGAACACATATAGTGTTTGATCGAATTTCATCGTTATTTAGAAATGGTCTAGACTATAAAATATGGAAATTTAAAAACTGACGCTTTTATCAACACAAATAATACATTACTCGATACTCCTCGGAGTTATTAGTTTAATGTTTACTCCAGATTGTTATGAATGAATTATATTACAAACTTTTATACTATTTGGGGGTGGTACTACCACCTTTCATGATGACCAATTCTTACGATACTACCCTTTCATCCCTAGCCATAACTGGAAAACAAATATTACGTGCCAATTTGTATGTGATGATGAAAAAAAATCCTCTCTCATATTCAAAATTTCATGCATGCATCAATTAGTTCAATTTTCTTCGTCTACTCAGAAACATGTCACGGAAAAAAAAAACATTCAGTTAACCAACCAAATTTTCAATTCAAATACTCGTACTATTGGATGAGCTACGTTGCACAAAAGAAGAATGTTCCGATCGACCGTCCCCCCCATCGCACACCACTATCGCACCGGTGTTTTTCTCCCTCTTCTTTCGACTACATTAGTCTACACCACATATCATGAATGATGCACCATGCATCTCATTGCGCATGCGTCAACTCCCACGTGACATCGTGTATATAGTCACGGTCAGGATGAGACCAGAGAACGTGAAAACGTTTCGTTCCGGGTTCGATACGAGGACGTTTCGACCACAAGAAGACGTTCTTTGTTTCACCCGCCACGTTACATTGATACTCATCACCTTCACAGTAGCGGCAATATTGTAGTTGTCTTTGTTCTGGGATGATGAGATGATAAGTGTTTATGAGATGAATATAAAATAAATATCCTTAAAACTTTGTGAGAACGCGTATCAGGCATGAGAATAATTCCATTTTCATTTAAAAATAAAAATGCAAATAATTTAAAAATATTTTGATATTCAGTATGTGTCTTACGATGATGAGATAATGAGTGCTTGAGAATGTTCAGTTATGTACATGATTCAATTTTAATTTTAAAATAATTTGGGCACAATGTCCAGTATCCATGTTACGATGATAAGGAGAGAAAAATGTTCATTTTAATTCTATACGATTTGTTGATTTATTATTCTTCCATACAATTGTTTAGGTAATAAACTTGGATTTACATGAAATAGAGACTAGAAGAACCGATGGAAGAGACGGTACTGAGCGCTGTTTTAAGAATTCTGTTTCTCACAACCAATTATTGAATTGTTTATTATACTCACTCATAACATTTTCAGTAAATTCACAGTGAATAAGATGATGAATGAGTTGATTATAATATTGTCTTGGCTTTGGGATGTTAATAATTTCATCCTTGTTTTGGTCTGTTCGAACGAGCCTACACTTTCCTCCCTTGCCTCACTTGCCTCAACTGGTGCACAGTTACTTTCTATCGAGTTAAGCTTGTTAGTAGAATCGGACGCAATACTATAGCAGTTCTTTTCACATAATCGTTTTATCCAAAATTTGATCGAATCACAACTAAAATGCATTCTGAAGAAAATTCACTGACATTATAGGGACAAAAATTATTGGACAAAGTGTATCTACACACCATGTATACGATTCGTGAAGAAATAATCGGTGAAATATTTGATAGTCGATTTAAATTTGAATTCAAATTCCGGATAACACATTTTGTGTGCCCGTAAGTGTATATTAGTCAACAGGTAGAATGGTGTGTCATTCCCACTCACCTGTAGAGTGTAATTTACGAATGTTACAAAGTATACATTTCTCAAATATGCATCATTTTCTTGGAAAATACTGACTAATGAGCTTGTGTCATTTATTGATAGTTTTCAAGCCATTAAACTGTTTTATTGACATCTGTTGACTGTAGCTCAACTGTTTGAACAAGTGTTTTCAACTGAACAAGATAGCATACAATGCGAATCGCGTAACTGATTGGTTTATATTACACAACTTGTAACATCTGAGATCGTAAATGAAGTTTGAAGATATTTACACATAGTTATTATATTTTAATGACAAAATAATTGCTCGTGGATAGAATTATTTATATTTAAAAGTCCAGTTAGCCTTGTACTAAGAGTTGGTAAAAACGAATAGAACGGGTGACCATTGCGATGAAAACTCTTATCTGTCAGTTATGCTATAAACACTAAACTGAGAGGTAAATCATTCTATTCACGTGTTAGTTTTGTCAACCCCAGGAAAAATGTGAGTGCTTTGGCGATATCCTGGGTAGGTCCCCCTTAACTTACAACCACTTTTATAGTTGCAGTGGGGTTTGGTTGACCAAACATTACGTCACAACAAAGCAGGTTCCAATAAGAAATGAGAGAGTCTCAGAGTATACAACTAAGATAAGATTAGATTGGACATAGAAGTAAGAAATGGATCTATATAACATGTATTTGGTTGTTATAGGTGTGGAACTGTGACATATGCATGCAGCAGCTTGTACTAACCTAATAATACTGATATCGTTTATTGGAAGTCGATATTGCAATTTGGCTTGCGTCAAGGTATAGCAAAGCACTTTCGCAAAGAGCGTATGTGGAAGTAGACTATACTCTCAAAGCGAGAATCTACTAAAAGATCAAGTCATATACTCTCGAGTTACATCATTTTCTATTTATTATTATATTCCTCACATTTCATGTTTTTTTATGATATTTGAATGTATTGATTATTTATTATTCCATTAATCTATTCTTGTATTTCATCAGAAATTTCGTGTTTCGTGATCAAAGTGCTGATGCCACAATTATCATTTCTAAAAAATCTTAAAAGTGAATAATTTCCACTAAGAATACTTTAGTTGATAATTATTGTACTTACATTCGATAATAGTCTATTATTCTCGCGTAAAAACATATTTTCTCGATTAATTGAACTACAATTCTATGGTAATCATATCTTCACACCAACAGAATCACGAATAATAAGAAAATGATTATCTATAATATTCATTATTGAATTTCAAAAATAATGATAGATTCCGGCGAGGAAACGTGTACAGGAAAACACGAATACATGAAGATAATAACTATTTGTAACATTTTCTATGAAATTACAGAAATATCTCACAGAATTGATTACTAATTATTACGAATTCATCTCAATTACGCATCACAATACCTTATATTATCACAGATCATCCATTATGTTGATTCCGAAGAATTTCTCAATAACTCTCGATTGATTCTTATCACTCATTTATTACTTATTATTATTTATTACTGATTTATATTCGATATAACTGTCACGTGGCTTTTACATAACGTGTTTTATGAACAATTAATCATATTTCTACATATCGTGTAGTAAAGACTTCAATAATTTACCCAAGTTCTTTGCGGTTTCAAACCCAAACTGATCAATAACAAATTTATATAGTCCAACCAACGAAATATATACGAAAAAAATAACGTTCTTTAAACTAATCAATATTATAAAAATAATGATTACTAGACCGCAAGATAAAAGTGTGCGAAGTTTATATAGTTCAGTTAGTTTCGATGTTGGTGGTGACGATCGAATGTCTCTCGTATTGAATAACGATAACGGTCAGTGGTTTCGGTCGGTTAGTATTTGTGGAAGTGTTGATTGTGGTCGTTGTGGTTAGCAGGTTGGTAATATTCGCATTGTTGTTGTGAAGAAAAGAACGAATGTTGGTAACAGTGTGTCAGCAAATGGACCGTGTGATAGGTTAAGATCAGATAATGACGTAATTGAATGTATAAGGTGAATGTTGTTTGGAAACGGAATTGGCGAATTGGCGAATTGGCGAATTGGATGTGATTACAGACAATATATATTGTCTCCATTGAGTAACTGATCAGTATTTTCCGTGGTTGTGCTATACCCAAATTAGGTAGGGGCCTACTCGCAATTTGCATTAGGTTGCGATATTGTATTTGTTTAACATATTGAACTTCGCTAATGTAGGATCGTTTGGACCATGAAGGTGATCTTATAACATACTAAAATGATTTGAATATGTATTCCACATATAAATTCTTTCGAAAAAATGTGCGAAATATAATTGATAATTATGGTTTCATTAATATATGTATGACCTGAATTGAAATTATAAAATGTACATAACTTCGTTAGAAGCTTTGCTCACACTTATAGAAAATGATATTCATGGTTATTTTTCAGTGACTGAGCGCAAACCATTTTATAAGCAACAAGTATTGCAAGTAATTAAACCAGCAAGTTAGATCACACGACACAAAGCAATAATCGAAGAAAGATCGGAACCTATCATTTCAACGACTCCACAGACAATTACAAACAATGATATTAAACATCAAGATATAATAATCATTATATTATATTGTCATTTATGAGATGTAATAATTCACTACACAAGGACGAGTCGTTTTTCGTAGCGAGATATTCTCATATCGTGATCCTATGTAACATGTGTTTCTAAGAATGATGTCTGTTGCCATGACAACCGCCAACAATCGTGACCGCCAACAATCGTGAGAGTCATTATATATACATGCTAATAGTTTGATTTGCGATGGGCGTTAATAAATGACATTATTGGACACAGCCTGTGTTAGACAATTTTATGATGATCATGTGTTTTGTTGTTCACCAATGGGTAGGTTATTTCAGGGTTCCAAAGTGAAATATTAGTGAGTGAAATAAACGTAACAGCGCTGCTGTACGTCTTACAAACAATTTGCAGGGTTCGAACCCATATCAGATTTGATTTCAGTTTCTAAAACATAACATGGCTAACTGAGCCAGATATGTGTGTCAATTTAATTTCTATATGATTTGTTCTTCACATGTGATACAGTCAATAGAATCTATGAATAAATAAATTCCCCAATGATGAAAATGATTAGAATTAACAATCAGGTATAAAACTTGGAGTAGACATCGAAATCACGAAACAGGGTGTAAGTGTGAATAGTCAAGTTTAAAATTACAAGTTCTGATAATTCTTAATTGTTCTAATGAATAAAAACGTATATAATTCAATTATATTATACATGGAAAAGCTAAAAACTAGAAATGATACTGAACTCTGATCAATAACTATATCTAGAGTGAAGATTCAGTTCTCAGTTTCTGAATAATGTGCTTGAATTGGTCGTACCTGTTTGGTTGATCCCGGCGAAGGCTTGGAAGTCTGCGATTGCTTTGTTCATGGAATCGGCTGAGATGATTGTTCCAGAACTCGGGTTTCTGGACATCGGGCTCAAGTAGCCGAACTGGGAGAGGTAGATCTAGAGAAGAGAAACACAATCAATTAGAACACTGTTCTTTGTTCGGAAACAGTTCGAAAATGACCTATAAGATGTCACACATAATGAAACAATGTACAGGTCTGCGAAATATCAATAAAAATATCATGTTCGAAACGAAAAGGTTGACATGCAGGGTTGATGTCAACCCTACACGGCAAGGGTTTTTCGATCAAATGTACCGTCTACACGAGTCAAGGGTTGATGTCAAGCCATTGATCGGAACCTTGATCCGTGTGAATCAGGCTTGAGACCTGAACCCTGAGAGAACCCAGAACATCAGACCTGAATAATAGTTTCCTCTATGATTGGAGACACACTCACACAGTTTGTCAGTTTGCCAGTCAGTTCTCAGGACAGTTTTAAAAAAAATGCACGGTGCTTATAAAAATTGAGAAATTCACCCTCACCAACTTTTTTCCAAGTTCAAACACCAGTCAAAGTTCACATCTCCAAGGTAATTTCATGCTCTTTAGTCAATATGACATTCTATTTCAGTGAATTTAATCAGTTTTATAATATAATACGTCAATGAATGAAAAGAGTGCGATTGAATTTATTGACGTATATTATCTCAAAACTGATTGAATTCACAAAAATAAAATGTTTTATTAATCAAAAAGCATGAAATTATACTGGTAATGTAAACTTTTCATGAAATTACATTGGTTTTTGAAAATGGAAAAAAATTGTGAATATAAATTTCTCGATTTGTGTAAGCACCGTGCACAAAGACTTTATTTAGATCGTGAATGTAAACCACATTCACACATACATACAGTATCCGTTTCCACAATTAGAAACACATGTGATAATTATTCTATATTTTCATGAATTTCTAAACGATTCCACTCACTGATTTATCACTCGAAACAATCAAAATAATTATAATTGACCCTGAAAAATATTGAATGTCATCCAACCGGAAATCGTGTCGAAAATCAGAATATTATATATCGTAATTCAAATCGATATTGTTATGGAGTTTTCATATTTTGAAATCATTTCGTAACAATGAGTGAATGCTATAATCCATCCTGCTCTTTGATTGGTCACATTGGTGGATGTACCGATGTGATTGTGATGAGTCTAGGTGCAGTTGTACTTGAATAATTCCACATTCCAATTTAAATATAATAATCATCTATCCCAGAATCCAAATGATGGGTCAGGGGGTGGAATATATCACACTAAAATTCTAGGACCTCTGATCTCCAGGAAAAAAGCTGGTCAGGCCTGTTTCATCCTCTTCTTCATCCTCCATCTCTTTCTTTTTCCGCACCAACTCCCTCCACCTTGTTCTGTCTTCCCACAATCTTGCTTCTTCCACTGCATTCCGTATTTCTTCTCTTGCAGCAACATCCTCATTGATCAATCCACTCCACTTCTCTCTTGGTCTTTTCACCCTTCTTTTCTCAAGTGATGAAGTTTCAAATTCTCGCCTCGGAATTCTTGTCATATTCATCCTTTTCGTGTGTTAGATCAAATAATAGCGAGTCAGCATGTTGATCATGAATAACCGTATAAGCTAGTAAACCTGTGTTAATAAACTTGTACCGGAGCCATGCCTGGTGTACGGTACACAATTTTGAGGACATTGGCTTCCATTTATCTCAGCAAATTGTTTATTATCACTTCGAAATGTGCATAGAGGCTGGATGTAAGAATATCTAAACAAAAATGTAATTGGCAAATTATGTACATGCGTTTGTATTTTGCGTAGTTAATGCTCTTACTATTCTCTCAGTCGTACCTTCTTTGGAATGCCAAATCAAATCTTGATAAAAGGAATGAGATCACTCAAACAAAAAAATTGAATCTACGTTTTTTTTTTAAAGATTTCATCAAAATGAGATCTCTTTATTCCAAGAAATATATATCGTTCTCATCTATCTCAGTAATTTCGCAACTTCCACCCAACAATCTTCACACGTTGTTTTATCTCCAGACCCAAAGAGTATTTTCAGAGTTATACTTGTATCCTCAAGAGAGATGAAGGCTCGAGCCACCCGCGCGCTAGTGGTGTGCGATAGGGAAAACGGTCGATCGGAACTAATTCATATTTTCGTAACTACACAAAATTAGTAGTACACTGCTTATCTTAATCATGATACACGCGATAACTCATATCATAAGATACGCGATAACTACTCGACATATTCTCATTGCATCTTGCATTTCATCATCAACGCGTTCAAGTGGATAAGACTTGTTTTTCTATTGGTACAAAACTTCCGCGTGTCCCATTGGGTGAAAGACCTTATATTATGACGTCATCCAAGACCGCATCCTGTCAAACGTTCATCAAAACATGTGGTCCACGAATTGTTGTGTATTCCTGGACGTCCAGTCTGGAACTTGGTGTTTCTTCCTGCTTCCTTGTAATTTATTTCCGACCTTCTACACTCACGAGTTATCAGGATGAAATATAGTATTTTTGTCTTGATTAGTCACGACTCGTATAGTTACTTTCAGTCAACGTTTTTATTACATTCAATATATATTTCGAATATATTTATTTTACTGATGTTTCTTTTTTTTGTTATATTCACATTCAAGAACCAATATAATATTGTTAACATAGGAACAGTTTAATTCATCTTTTTTTCGTTGCGAACGTCCTCCCACTCTATCATATTTTTTTATTCAATTCGGATACAAGTAATCGATGTACATGTATATGGTGAAGATAATGCACTAATACACATCCCCAAATAACCTCGCTGTTGATGGGGTATTTCAGTGAACTATTAATCACGTGATCACACTTCCAACTTATTGCTAATGTATTTAATTTCTCATGAGCGCCATTTTATGGAATTTAATTGAACTAGTACAAGATTCAGCATGTTGATGGGCGGAGCTACTTCAGCTTCTCATATTAGAATTGGAATAGCATTGACTGACATTCGAGCTGATCAATATATATATATATATATATATATATATATATATATATATATATAAATATATATATATATATATATATATATATATATATATATATATATATATATATATATATATATATATATATATATAACTCATAAAATTATGAATTATTGAATACAGTTTGAGTCAAGTTTTTTCTTGAAGCGCCCAGCCCATTGAGGACGCTGGATTTCGTATTACTTATTGAATTTACGTAGAGGCTTTTAAGTAATCATTTTCTTTTTTTGTGCTATTCAAATGATTATGTATAGTATCTAGCTATCTATATTTATGTAGTTCTTTGAATGTATCATCATTTGTTATACTACTTGTTTAATATACTGTAATCACTAATCTACTACTAATTTGTAAATGGTGGTACTGCCACACTCAAGCTTTTAATATTATCTATAAGTTATATTGTAAAATATGTCATTTGTGTACCGATTTTCTATATATGATGGAATTAAAGTTTTTAATGGACGTCAAATTTAATTTAATTCATAGACTTTTTTAATATTCCCATGTTTTCCCAATTTTTTTCATTTAAATAACGTGAAAACCTGATTATACCTCATAACAATTGTTCTGAATGAAGGCAATAACGACGCGTACTTAATGAGCTTGAAGGTTTCAGGTTTTTAGCACAAAGTAGTTTGTTGATAATTGTAACAAGGTTGCTCAGTTCAAATATTCAACCACGATATTATTCATATTAATTCACCAGACAAGTATGATTAAATCAATGATTAAATCAATCTTCAAATCATCCTTGAACTTTTTCGTTTAGTATATTCACAGCTTAATTGTTGAATTAGTTGTATTATAATTAGATAATAATCATGATTAAGTTTACACGCAGGCTTTTTCATTCATGAATTAGAATCTTGCAGTGGTTTTACACATCTATTCCTTTTACTTTTGTACTCAATTTTTACTCGTTCTCTTGTACTGTGAGTATAAGAATGAAGACTGAAAGAAAGAATTATAAATTGAACTGGAATTGGTAATTCATTATTTTCCATCAAGGTGACAGATCGCCCTTGTGGTACCCCGTCCAAATACCTTGTCATTGTTGTCATTGTTGGCCATATTCAAGACAAAGAACAATGCATTTTTGTATAGTTATCGGAAATATGGAGATAAATACTCTCGTATAACTTATTTTCTCAAGCTTTTATTTGAAAATAACAATTTTTAGAATCATGTTTCTGATGGTGTTATCCCTTGATGTTTATATATTATATATAATTAACATATACCGCATATTCGCGTGGGCTGAGAGTTGAAATTACGAAACACAAAAGTCTTCTATTCCTGGCTACAGCTGTTTCACCAGATCTGACCAGTTTGTTCAATTAACGTAAATCTTGAACCTCGGTCACAAAAGAAACCGACTCCATCTTAACTACCTTCATTGAACTTGATATGCATTAATTATGTCTGCCTTTATGTTTACTGGCTCTAGGCTTAGAGCACATGTAAAGATCATTTCGCAAACTTCTCGAATAATTTTGTAAGAATTATCAACCGACTAATGGAAGAAGAAGGATGAAATTATGTTTGGAACAAACTAGCAAGTATACACTTAGTAACCTAAGCTTGAATAGGCCTAGTAGCCAGAAATCGTGTGAATTCACTCATCGTCTGTCAACCTATATATATATATATATTAATGATTAAATATCATATATGATAATTTTATGTAGTATATAAATATCATGATGATATCTATGATAGAATTATCTCAATTATACTATAAATATGTTATTGATACTTATATACCACAAAAGTATATATCACTTATTCTCATATGATGTTCATATATATATTCATGAAAATATATAAAATATATCACGGAAGAGTATTTCCATGACCACTGTTTTCAATGTTTATGAATATATCGATTGTATAATGATCCCTTACGTAGCAATCAAAACGATTAGTCTTAATCATTTGAGACATGTTCTTATTATAATCTTAATCTGTAATATATTGTGATAGCTTGCTTGCGGATCACCCATCGTCGTGGCTCGAATGTTGAGTGCGATATTATATCCGATTGTTGAGGTAGATGACCCACGTGAGGCAACTACAAGACCGATTGTGTTGAAATCATTGGAGGGACAAATTCGGTTCTGTGGATTTAATCTATGTTATATGAGTTATCATATTTTAATTATTCTCTGGGGTGGTGAGATCACCCTTGTGGTGCCCCGTTCGAACGATCTCATCTTTCATCCATAGCCTTAATTGGGGAACAATGATTTTTCATCAAGTTTCGATGTTATTAAAAACAAATGTATTCAATCTGAAAGATATTGATGGGGTGATGCCACCCTCCATAGCTCCGTCAGTCAAGGCGCCGATTTGAAAACTAGTCGCCGTTTGGTGTGGGAGTCCCGCATAAGGCATGGGTTTCTGAAGAAGCACTTTCACTTATCTCTTCATAGTTGAATTATATCCTGCTAATTCATTGTTGGATCGGCCAATAATAATATTCGAGGTATATCAACTCCGAGGGGTTAACAACTCCTGAAATCAGGTGTACACTTGCCATGAAATCCCATGAAATCACCTGAAATCTTGAAATCTGAAATCAGGTGTACACCAAATTTTCGAGTTGTAAACCCCTCGATCAACTCTTTGGTGAGTGGTTAATGCTTATGTACTCTTGTATCCACAAAATAATAAGATGATTTACCAACATAAAAAACGAATTTCCGTATTATATTCGTAAAGTGTTGAAATTTTGTGTCATTGATCCGAAAGAACGAGATTTATGAAGAGAAACACAATCATATCTTTCATAAGCAATTGTTCGAAGCTGCTGTTATTTTCTTAACAATTATATTTGTGTTTACAATTCATTTATATTACACGACCTTCTTATGCGGATACAAAAATAAATTCGTAATTATTTGTTTTGATATTGTTCACTTCACGGCACTGAAATATATTCACCCACATCGAATGAATCACACGCCAAGTCAAAGTGACTCCAGAATGATGGTGCGAATATGAACATAATTGTAAATAATTCTAATTGAACAGTCATTAGAATGTGGGACACGTTAATCTCACACGGCTGCCACCTTATACAGTTCGAGCCAATGTCCACCAAATCCTGCGATCGAATCTACGTCATGCATTTATTTGTGAGTTGGTACTAGACTGCACAGTAGTTTTATATACAATATGTTATCTTGGCATCCATTTGTTTGAAAATTCATACAAACTTCGACGTCTGATCGACTGTCACAAATCAATGGCATTCAAAAAGTAATTGAATGAATTTGAAGCAATTTAAGATGCGTATGTGAGTATGTCAATATGAGCCTATATGAAAGTCTTAGTCATCCATACATAAGTTTGTTTCGATTATCATTTCGACCTTTACTTCATTATATTTGATTTAATCTCGGTTGTGAAATTTAAGTTAGTCACATAGCCTATTCCACAGGCAAAAATTAAGCCCAGGCTGAAGCTTATCGTATTTCAATTAGTGCAACCATTTAAAATTTCGATGATAATGCGAGGCGGGCAATGTCATGCGCAATACAGCTTACTAACTACCATTACTTCATACTAACCGTCGTTCATGAGACCGGGGTACTATTCTCGCCATGGTTGACCATCCTGACAAGGGGTTTTCATGGTCGTTCAGGTCAATACTGGGACTGTTCCTCAACAACTGTCAACTGACCTATACCAACTCCTTCCCACTATCCAAAAACACCTAATGTCGCCCGGTGGCTAAGTCAATTATCGCTAGCGGTAGTAACTGAAGTCACCTTTGGGCGTGGGTTCGAGTCCCGCATAAGGCAGGGGTTTTTGTAAACGTCCTTTCATCAATCATCTCTTCATCGTTTCATTATCATCCGCTCATTCGTACCCCCGTATAACCTAGCTGTTGGTGGCGTCGTTAAGCAACATTAACAAAAATGATAACTAATAAAATAACCGTTCATCCATCTTTCATATATTATTGACCGACGCCAATAGATCGTGATCATCAGTACAACGCGTCGAATATAAATGAATGAATACAAATATACATCAAATATTTGAACTGATTAATATCAAATCGGTTTGGCTAAACCATTCTCTATTTGAGTGATAAAACGTGATAATCTTTTTCTAACCTTGTGACAAGTTTTATTTCTAATCACGTATCTTACCAGCCTGTGACCTCACAACTCGAAGACTATCAATTAGAACTTGTCAACTTGTCATGTGACAGGTCAATGAGTTACTACATGCACATTGATTGGCAGATACATCGATATGAGAGTAAATATTCTTAGATGCATCTACAGGTTGTTTCTAGATAACATCTGAATGACCTCAGGTGGAAGGTTATGATTTAGTACTCATGTCTAGATTTAATCTT
The DNA here is from genome assembly GCA_907164805.1 of Brachyptera putata. Taxonomy (NCBI): domain Eukaryota; kingdom Metazoa; phylum Arthropoda; class Insecta; order Plecoptera; family Taeniopterygidae; genus Brachyptera; species Brachyptera putata. Next base: position 9,545,853 of record OU015472.1, read on the forward strand.
TTGTGTTTCGTATTTGAAAAGGTTATATTATTTAATGAATTCCGTTGCATTTTGTAGTTAGTAAGAAGGTCTACAAATGCATATTAAGAGTCCAAGGGAGTCGATTTAGAGGAATATAACTTTTTTGGTGATGACTTTTGTAAATGGTATGAGATATTGAAATTCTAAGAACGAGGAAACATAGATATTCTCGAGACTCTCGATACTCTCTCGCTTATACGGTTAAAATCGTGTCTGTTTAATCATATACGCGTGACAGTTGAGGGATATGAGATAAATAGTTATTACTTACACCAAGCTGATGGTATAGAACATTATCTGTGTTTCGTTTCTACTAAAATGTCGATATCTCATACCGTTCACAAGTTATATGTTTGGCTTATCATAGAATGGCTCTCGTCGAATTTCTAATTTTTCTGAAGCAATCAAATCGCCGCCCTCGGTAGCTCAGTCCGCTGATGCACTGCTTCAGAAACTGAAGTCGCCGTTGGGCGCGGGTTCAAGTCCCGCATAAGGCATGGGTTTTTGTAAAATGTCCTTTCACTTATCATCACTTCATAGTTTCATTATCACCTGCTCATTCGTACCCCGTATAACCTAGGTGTTGGTGGGGCCGTTAAGCGAACAATAATGAATCAAGCAATCAAATATATCGAATATAAACCAATCCAACAATATTCCAATGCATACTTTAAAATTGATATATAATTCTAAATTTGAAACTTGAAACTTGAAGTTCGAATGTAAAAGGCGGTTCAGATGACCACACATTCGGTGTCGACCAAAACAAAATACCAACAGCGCAATATTTCCATGAAATCCCATTTTTGGAACAGGCACACGCTTTACTATTGTTCAACTTCAACTGTTCCTGTCTCCAATTTGGCCACCCACATTGTTCAATGTATCACCATTCACTTTTCTTCAAATCGAATATTAATTCCAAGTTTTCAACACCAACACTTGACATTCATCAGTCATTAAATTATTGTAATGTTTCGTTGTTGTTCTTTCAAGTTCAATCACGGCTCCACCCAACGCTTCCTCGAGATTAGACGATTGTGGACTTCATTGTCTCGCAATCACTCATTGTCTAACCGCAGTGAATCATATTTCTTTCGAGTTATATTATAGCCCATTTAGCTGGAAATACGTTCCAAAAATACACCATTGAATTTCATTGTAATTAATTAAATTACTGGATGATCCTCGCCCAAGGAAGTAGCAAATATATGAATCATAAGACATAATAATAAAAAATGTATATACTTTTCTTATACCCACTAGAGATGAAGGTTTCGAACGGTCGTCCCCCTTATCCCACACAACTAGCGCGCGGGTGATTCGCTTCTTCATCTTTCGTGGATCGCGTATGTTTGTATTATTTATCAGTGAGACAAGATTGATCAACGCAACCAATCAATGATTCGGAACAAAATACGAGTTAACCTAGATATACAATCTCAGTATCAATATTGGTTTTACCTTATTTCTTAGAAGTTTTTGAAAATCAGTGATATGGTGTTGCAAACGGAAATTACATCATTGTATAAATTGGATGAAAATGAATTCAAAAATGGAATTAAGAACTGAATTTTCCCGAAAAAATAAGTTTATATCAATTAGCATTCTCACAAAGAACAAAATGAACGAATAAAATACATTTTGATGATATATTCTTTTCGATAATGTTTGAAATTAATAAAAATAAGTGTTTTCAAGTGAATGATTTGAAAAACCATGGAAGTCTATTTAGCGGAATATCCGCGGAAATATCAGTTATTTGGTGATAACTTTTGAACGGTATGAGATATCAACATTCTAATAATGCTCCTACATACATTTTCAATACCTTCAAAACGGTGTGAAATAACTATTTATCTCATATCGGCGTATACGTTCAACATAATTTTACTCAGTCTTTTTCGCGTGACATCTATGCAATAAGAGATAAATAGTTATAACCTATACCATCTTGAAGGTATTGAAAATATCTGTGTTTCTTTTCAATTAGAATTTTGATATCTCATGCCGTTCAAAAGTTATCACCAACAAACTAATATTCCACTAAATCTTCTCCCATGAATCCCAATGAGCACTGTTATGCTAAACTAACACTCATCAACAACTCTCGATTCACTCACACGCAATCTAACCAGAGTGTCAATCAGATTCGGGTGTAGTTTTTTGTACGCATCAACTCAAACATGACCTCTATTATGTTGGCCACCCTGACTCATTGTTGAAGTATTTGTCCGTGGCAAAGGTGCATGAAACCGAAGGTGACCGACATTATGTAGAATCACATAAACTGATTTAGTTCGAGTTCGTGTGGATTTAAATAACAATTCTTCGATCAATCTGAAGTCACTGAGATGGCAATGAATCAGTCAAGATATTATGATTATGAATCTACATTGAGGGTAACTTAACATTTTCAATCACAAGTTGCATGAAACCGAATGTGGCTGACATTATATGTAGAATCACAGCAACATAGATTCTCACCAGTATGTAGATTATCACCGATATGTAGATTATCACCAGTATGTAGATTATCACCAATATGTAGATTATCACCAATATTTACGATGTCAGTGAATTTCCAGATGAACAAATTAATAGTGAAATTGCTCATATATTGCGAATTCACATTGAGGGGAGCTGATCATATCAAGAACATAACGAAGATTGGTGATTTAAGAAGAGAACTAAGAAAAAAATGAAGTATAATTATATCGAGTATGTTTGAATGTAATTTCATTAGGTATAGTAACCATTACCACCTGTTCTATGAACAATCTGTAATGAATGAATAAATATGTAAATATGTCAATATCCACATTGTAACATTCTCAGTCACAAAATAACATATGAACGATCGCAGTGAATTTCTGGATGAACATATTGTAATGAAACTGCTTCACACTGTGTAGATGAGCATCTTCTAGAATGATGACGATCCATAATGAACATTTACAATATGTTGATTGATATTTGTATGTAACGGTACGCCTGAGATAAAATATCGAGTGTCACTGTTGAACATAAGTGATCTTTGATTATCTTTCCACCTTGATCAGAGAATTATACCCATTAGCTTTTCCGACAAAAGTTTTCTGCATCAGATCGAGTATTTGTTAATTTTCTATTTGGCACGGTTCAAGTTTCAAAATCATCCATATATGCAGTGAAATCACCCTGGTGGGAACTTTTTGCTCTGACAAAATAATTCTGTCGCATATCTTTTTATATTTTCATATTTATTCAATTAATGAATCAATATATCGGGTCAAGAAACCGTAATCAATTGAACTCATATATGTCACAAATCCATCATCATCCTAGATATGTATATCCCTTTTATCCTATACGCAATTTCCTATATATACTAGTTATAATCTTTGAAATGTTTTTTATTGTTTAATATTTAAATTCTATTTTATATCCGATTCTGATTGGATGAAATCATCTGAAATTAACCCATAGGTTCTAGTAGTTAGTCACCAAGGAAGCGGTCACCAACACCCATGAGGTTGTGGTCAGGGGGGCGGCACGGGGGTGGAGGACATTCACGCATCCACATATCTTCCTGGCTGCTTCCGATCGTTCACTTGTTATATAACAGGCTGTGCGTTAGTCACTTAGATGAGTCACTTCTCAATCCTTTACACATAGAAGTGGCTAATACCCCACCATAGAGAAAAACTTGCACGAAATGATGATGAATGTAAGAGATAGCCTTAGATGTTTTGTTTATGATTCTGATTCAAGATATCACGATAGAGAGAGAGACAGTGTGTGTGTGAGAGAGAGAGAGAGAGAGTGATAGATTGAGAAAGAGAGAGAGAGAGAGAGAGAGAGAGAGAGAGAGAGAGAGAGAGATCATATCTATCAGACGTTTATTTTGCAAAATATGAATTATTGTATAGTATTTTCTAACTTTTATCAATGGTGTTTAACGACTTCACTGACTACTAGGTTGTACGGTCAGAGTCAGATACAGAAGTTTTTCGTGAATCAAAAGGTTATCGTATGGTCGTATGCAATAGGATTGAACTTGACTGTTTTTTAACGAAAAATTTCTGCATCTGACGCTACTCGAGTATGAATGAGCTGATTGAAATGTATCGAGGGATTTGAATGGCTATCGCTGATTGATAAGAATAATAAAATTGAATGTTGAGTCACATTATTTGCATACAAACAACACGCTGGTGATACAATGAAAATAAGAAATACAGTTTAAACGTCAATCATAATCCAAATATGGATAGTTTCCGCTTAAATTTGATTATAATTCAATGAAAATTCTGAAATCAATATGGGATATAGTTGAAAATGCAGGGAACTAATAATTCTTGCTACACTATTTTGACAAAATGAATTCAAAGGAACGAATGAAAGGCCAATACAAAGTAGCAATTGGAAGTAATCATGCATTTAGGCATTCAATGCATTAATCATATATTGCTAATTTTTGTTTTTTACAGAATAAATTAATCCCAGCAGCAAATAAAGTCATAATCAGAATGTAAATCAGATGAATTATTCATGTTCCATGCTACCAACTGGTATATAAATAATTACCTTCAAACCAAACGTAGAAAATGACATTCTTAGCTCGTGATCTTCAAACTGTACGGTAAATAGTAAACCCACACATCGCCTACCTGTTACCTATTAGCAAGCGTAGTAAACAGGTATTTATGAATGAAAGTGTGATTATCATGAATGAACCGATGTGTTCCAGTTAAAGCCTGGCATGAGTCACACTCACAATGTCAAGTATATCGCTAAGGCGACTCATCGGGCGTTTGTAGTTCTCTGTAACACGGCATGTGTGTGTTTTTTACACTAATATACAGCATTTTTATTATGTTAGGAATATTAGTCACCGTTTTGTGATGACGAGAATCATTTTATTGAGTTGTTTTAAAGTGGTTCGTCTGTGACTATTGAACATGAATGAGTTCAAATATCACGGTTCTGTAAAACGGTATTTATATGGTGAGGAAGAGTCATTTTTGCATTTTTCTGTGTTGAGAATCGTGACGTTCAAATTCCATTCAATATATGATGGAGCAATTGAAAAATCTTGTTTGAAAGATGATTTGTGTTAATTATAGGCTTCTGTCAAGTAACAAATGGAAAATAGTCGTGACCATAGCAACAAAGTGAACTAGTGAACTACCAAACATTGTGATTGGTCAATTCCAACTGGTGGACATTGTTGTCTGTCTCGTTCAACAATGAGTGACGTCACTTGACAGAAGCCTATTGGTGAAATCGAAAATTGTTCGAGTCCGATTTTCGAAACTTGAAAATTGATCGAAAATGAAAAGCTTTTGAAAATATTCGTGTGAAAATATACTCACTTAAATATCATTTGAGATAATACTGAGCAAATTCACGCTTTTTTTAAAATTACCAATATTTTCAAAATTGAAAAATGAAAAAATCACCCCATGTATAACTTTTGAACCACATCACAATAATGTAGTGTATTTAAATGCGTACTGATATATAGACTATGTAAAATAATGTAAACGCTAGGTTATCTGTGTAATTATCTAAATTATGCATTATTTCAGAATTATCTCCAGCCGCATTTGGACTGCGTATAAAGCAAACAACAATATGTATCAGAATAGCGGTTATGTGTTACATCGCAACAATGGTGCTATAAACAGTAATCACTTGGATAATGACATAGCAGATTAGAAGGCAGTGTGGTGTAAATCAGGCGTACCAACAGACGGAAGTCGAGTAAAAAAGTATTGATCATTGTAATTATGGTACAAACTGTGTAGGAATGACATTTTTGTCAATGACTTTGAAACTTTGACGATTCAAACTCGATACTATTATGTCATTATAAACCAACCTGGAACTCGGGTAACTGTACCCGTCCCTTGATTCACTTTTAGGGCAGACTTTTTGACGAAATGAATTATGTAAAGCGACAATATATTTCCATTATTAACACAATATTGGAAAGAGTTTTCATGTTCTTCTGATTTTGTCGACACGATTGTTTTTTACACTTCTCAAACTTGATCTTAAACTCCAACAACAACAACAACAACAGCAACAGTTCGCCGTCCGCACAGCTAAGTCACTGCTTCAGAAACTAAAATCAAGTCTGGTTTGAGTTCGAGTCCCCATAATACACGCATATTTATAAATATCTCTCATCATTGATCATCTACTCATTCTTATCCCCAAATAACTCAGCCGCTGTTTGAGTTCTCAATCAAAAAAAAACACCAATCAATATATTTTTTAAAAAAGATCTCGCCTCAAACAATTCGATCCAGTTTGACTCATTGACAACTGTTAATTAATACATTTTGATTCACAATCCGACCTCATCACTCTCCCAACAATAACAACAACAGGAAAATTGTTTTTTCTCGATTTTTCGTTTTTTTGTCGATTGTTATTGTCGAGTTCCTACCACTCACGCGATACGCATGCGTGAGCAACCTTCACCATACTGTTCGAACTTATCAATTATCATTCTGCACGTATGGTATGCAAATATCATATGAATGTCATGGGGCTATTGTCATGTAACCTTGGCGACACGGCCACCTGGAACCAACACACGCTTCCTAGATGCATAGACACTGCCTGCTAGATGATGGAACACGCTTCCTAGATGCATAGGCCTCTAGACACTGCCAAATGGATGTGGCATAAGTTTAATAGATCTGATAGAAAGTATTTTCTCGTGATTATGGTAACTAGGCAACGCAGAATGTGCGTTGTAAGATCAGCGAAACTACACAACTTGATCATATAAAATGAACTTCATCCGATGCCAATGAATCTAGGAAGCCGTGAATCTAACAATGCAACATTTATTCGCTAATATTTCTATCTTTCCGATAAATAAAAAAAAAATCATTTCATTATTTTTTTCGAAACGGCTGAACCGAATAGTACGCAAATTGATATTAATGTGTATTATTTCTGTGTTTACATTTGAAGAAAATTTGAATCATATTGGAGAGATTTTATTTTAAATTTTTTCCGTCCAGCCCAATCTTATGGGGTTTTTAGAAACTTTGAGATGATGTTTCTCAAAAATGGTCCAATTGATTTGACCCCAAAACTATACAGTTCCAAGTTCGATAAGTTTGCGTACACAAAATAAGTTCCATGTCGATCAGTCAAACCCTGCGACCTGTACAGTGTTTGAATTGGGAAGTTGAATAAAAATATTTCGGGAATAATAATTTCAACCGAAGATTTCACGAATCTCCTATCAACTTTTTTTTTTCTTTTTTGGGAGACTTGAGATTTTTGTCAGTTTACCCTAAAAAGTTCTAAAAAAGTTGAGGGTCAATCACCATATACTCCATTCAATAATTCGTGATTGGAGAATGCAATTTGGGGCACATTGTTGTCCACTTGATACAACATTGTCACTTGAAACCAACCGTGTATAGCATTCTCGTTAGGAACAAAGAAGTTGGAGGAAAACAAACTTGAAATGAAATTATGACTGGAAAACCAAATTTTCGGGTACCATTCTGTTCACTCTCTCTTTACTATATTGTGTGACATCATTTGGAAGAAACCGAGAGGTCAACAACTCCTGAAATCCGGTGTACACTTGCCATGAAATCCCATTGAAATCCCCTCGAAATCCCTGAAATCACTTGAAGTCCCTTTGAAATCCGTACAAAATCTCTTGAAATCCGTACAAAATCTCTTGAAATCCCCTGAAATCTCTTGAAATCACCTGAAATCAGGTGTACACCAAATTTGCGAGTTGTAAGCCCCTCGGAAGAAACCTATAAAATATGGCTATTAGTAAACAAAGTGTCTTAATTGCTAGTGAATATAATGACGACATTATCTCTAATAGTTTATCACCAATTACCCGCATGGTAATTAGAGATGAGAATTGTTTTTATCGACTGTACCTATTCGAGAGGATGTTAATAGGTTGTGGTCCGCGATCAAGGCCCGGGCCCACTTCCGGTCCCACCTAACCGCCTCGCCACACCAACAATGCAACGACCGAGATACGAACACGGATTGTGAACAGACTTTTGATCGTGTGGATTTTAGAGGGAATAACATGTAACATTAACACTGAATAATGCAGCAAGGTTGATTGTCGAATTATTAATTGTCGGGATTGAGGTGATAAGATCGCCCTTGTGGTGCTCAGTCCGAGTTCGTTTCGACTATTTCAACGTCAGTCTGAAAGTTGTCAGTTTATCTGTTAATTTTGGGAAAAGATTGATTGTCTGATTTTTGAAAGGAGCAAAT
>OU015472.1:9559141-9675875 GCA_907164805.1 Brachyptera putata
TCATAATGTAACTGAGGAGTGAATTAATTAGTACAGGTATAATACACGATTCGATAATTTGTAATCAAGAGAAGGAATCTCAACACTTTTGGATGATCTTCAATATCGATCCTCATTTGAAGTCATCCCTTACAAAGCTATATATATTCAATACAATGAATATTCAATTGAATAGTGAATCAATTATTCAAATAAAAGTCAAATATAAACACATAATTCTACGCTTAGAATTCATCTCTCGAAATGCCTTGATCGTGAAAAGTATCTAGTCAATGTATTTGACAATGAAACCAATTTCAATATCAAATGGCATATAAGTAATATAACATATTACATAACATACAAGCTATTTCCTATTATTATATTCATTATGAGATTTTAGCCAGAAATCAATTCTGATTTGATAATAATATAAAGTTTTGATCATAATAATTATCGTAGATGATTGTGGAAGAGAGCGCTTCCTCAGTAGCAGCGTGCTTTAAACGCCCATCTAATTACATCAATTCTGTTCTTTAATCACCTAATGATATTAGTTAACCTAGAACTTGAAGATTTTATTAGGAACTCTGGCTTCCGTTTGTCGTTTCGTATTTTATATTTCTTACAAAATGGAAGAATAACGAGAACAATTAGCATTGGGGATGTTAAAGGACAGGGTGATGAAACGTTCATGAATAAACTTTCTAATGAGTAACGGGTAAAATTGTTGAATAATAATTTTATGATTTTTTTATTTAAATTTTCTTCTGATATGAACATTATTTCTCACAACTGAACTGAGAGGAATTTTACATTTGTGATAATTAGAAGGAGGGAGGGATATTCAGTGGAAAGATGATAGAAAGAAATTGAATTAAAGGTCAATAGAAAGATCTGAGTACTCTTCCTCAACTATAAATGAACGCATTGTCAATTTTCTATGAATTTATTACTTCACTATTTCACAATTTAGGCCTACATACATTAGTTGCATCAGGATGTTTCTCAGTTCAAGAATGTGAGATCGCCCTTGTTGTATTCCGTCAGAACGATCCTACCTCGTCATCCTTCGTCCCAATTGGGAACAATGGCTTGGTGTGAAGTTTTTCATGTTTGCAAAGAACGAATATATGATAAGTAATTATTCTTTGATTACATATTTTCATCAATATTTTTCTTTCAACATTATTCGTTTCAGTGCATTAAACCAGTAGCTAATCACCTTGTTTTCACGTTATTCGATATTCGTTATTTTTTTCATTGTTATTATTCGTTATCTGTTATTCATACTTCCGTTATTTTCGGACTCGTAATAATAAGAGCCGATTGTACCAACTGATGATTAAATATGATTTGATTGATCATTACTCAAGGTACAAAAATAACATATGTAGCCAAGGGTAATAACAAGTTGATTTGCTAATTTTTGCTTGATTCACTAATCATCAGTTGGTATAATTGTCTCTAAGTAACTGATTGATACTCAATTATGAAAGAGTATACGACCAGCTCTTCTATAGTCTGTTATTGAACACAAATTTTCATTACTTTTTGTCTAACGCTTAAAACAAACCACTGATTTTATTTGGTTTCATTTTCTACAATCCAGACCATCACGTAGACCCTATTCGAACCACCACATATCAGTAGGGCTATCCTTTATTGATTTTTCTGTCTTCTTTTTTTGATGCCGTATATATATATATATATATATATATATATATATATATATATATATATATATATATATATATATATATATATATATATATATATATATATATATATATATACATACATGAATGGGTTACAGACAAATACCATTCAAAACGATAACGAAAATAAGAACAATATGAATGAAATTACTATCTCGCACATATTATCAATAATACGAATGATTTATTTTGTATGAAAAGAATGAATCAAAGAAAAAACACGTGTACAAATAGTTTTTAAACTTGCATATGAATAATGCATTATGATATTGCATTGATAATCACATAATGAGATATCATTGTCAAAAACTTTCAAATAAATACAAATACGAATATCCTCATAGAATTGACTTCCGTCACCATGGCGACCGAACGCTTGGATCTCCTTGATGTACCACACGTCGATGATTTCATCGGTCTGGTAAAAGGTAAGACAAGTTGCTGACGTCATCGTCAGAGCACAAACAGGGAACTCTTCATAGCCGCAAGTCCGATTCCGAGATCTATGACGTCACTTCGTCGTAACGCCACCAGCCTAGACACACATACGAAACCCATCGTTTAAAACGATTTTTTTTACATTTATTGATATATTCTGATAATGTTTAATGTATTTATTATTGATTCCTTATAAGGATTTATAATTTTCACACTTGATGTTGTATAAATGATAGTGTATATTTTTCCCATTGAATTACATCTTCCATCTATTAAACTTTAGTCGTAGTCAGCCTCTCTAATGAATAAAAGTCTGTCTTATACACATAAGATTACTTGGAAAACACAGAATAAATATCAACTAATATAAAAAATAACAATATTAAAATGTTCGTAAATATCAATAAAGTGTTAATATTATTATTAATAAATTATATATACTTCTACATACTTTCTATTTTCAAAAATATATCATCATATTAATATTCTATTATTATTATCATCTTCTTTATTATCATATTATTGAAATGTCTAATACTCCACAATGTAAAATCGAAAAACTGACAATAAACCATGCCATTATTAACACACTATAACTTACTAGAAATCAAGTTACCAAAAGTTTAGATTTTTCATCAAATATGACCTCGATTTCGCCTGACGAGCACAACACCTAAACCTAAACCCTAAACCAATTATATCGAGTATGTTTGATTGTAATTTCATTAGGTATAGTAACCATTACCACCTGTTTTATGAACAATCTGTGATGAATAAATAAAATATATGTAAAAAAAATATATATATATATATATATATGTAAAAAACAATCGCTTGTGATTTGTCCATGATTTTAGGTCATTTGTTAAACCCCCTAACCCAACTATTGTTGGATTTTGGGTAGGATTTTATTTTTGATGACTTTCATTCATTTCACTAGACCAAACTAAATGAATCAATATTTTGTGAATTTCCCAAAATGTCGCTTATAATATAAACGTCGCGTCATCACCTCAGCAATACCAATAAGAAGGGCGTTAGCGCAAGATCGGAAGATATGACATTTGACCCAAATCACGCTGTATCTAGGTTAATGCACCGCGAATACAATAGAAACATGATTAGCAACAATCTGTGATTTACACCCAATTATTATTATTCATATTTTAGAGATATTCCCGAAGCGTATAAGATGAAGCGAGGGAGGGGAATTACTATGGAAATCAGTCAAGAAAAATTCTTTTTCAGAATCAATCACCAAAATCGATGTATATATTCCAAGATCTGAAACTATTAATCTAGTTCATTCATATTATAGTTAATTTGTAATTATAGTCTTTATCCCGTTTAACCTAGTCAAGTCGTTTAGAGTCATAATAAGTGTTTAATCATGATTTGAGTGCATTTAGTTGTTTCTAAGAAAACTGTGTGATTTTCCTTGAGAAAAACTCCATGTCACATGTTATGTCATTGTTGCAATAACAGTTGTAGTAGCACAATTAGGCCAACTCATTGTAGCTCATGTGTTAGATCAATTTGAGGTAAACTATCAATTAGGATAATTTCGGATACGTTCTAATGTCTTCATTTGAATGACGCTTTTATTGTGACAAGTTCATCAATAAAATCTGATTGTATTGTATAATTTTGTAGTTGATCACTTATCTACTGAATCAATTATTGTCTGTTGATTCATGTTTCATACTGAATTTGAATGGCAGAACTTTGATGACCCATTCTGACCTTTCAAATTATTCTCCAATAACCAGTCGATGTAATTCATCAATATTTCAGTTCTTCATTACAATAATGTTATCAATAACTCAGGAATAATTATAATATTCTCCATTTGGTTTTTTATTACTCATACTGATAATGCAATGTTTTTTCAACATTTTCTACGGTCACTTTTCCTGCAATACGCCCCTGAAATTGTAATGCTGGATATTGTGACAATATCAGCCGATTAGAACAAGTAATGTTGGCTAAATCATAAGTTGTTATTTACTCACAATGCTCGATCTAGCATAACGATTGTTATTTACGAGACATAATATATTTTCTTTAATCTGACCATGAATCTGGAAACTCTCCTCCAACCTATGTTTTGCCAATATTAGTGTGAATATAACATTAGTGGCTTTCTACAAGTCATTGCCATTACTACTTCTACTTCTGCATGGCTCATATTAACTGGATATCTACATTTGATTGTGTTAGGTTATGAGAATTGAATGGAAAGTTAGGATCGTTCGGACAAGGCACACAAATGATTAGACGAGCTTTAGCGAGGATTCAATTTGACATACTGAAAGAAATTGGTGTTCGTTTTTTTTTTTTTTATGTTTTTTTGTCGGTTCTCCACAGGTCAAACGGCTACAGCTATCAACTTCAAACTGTTTTTCAATATGGTTCCTCATCTAACTTGGATCTGTATAGTTTTGTGGCATTATCGGGGGGTAACTTTTTTTATGAATTTCAGAAATTTCAAAAATACCCATTAGAATAACATGGCGGAAAAAAAAGAAAATATTTTTATTTTCCAACAAAATGAAATTTTGCGTGAAATTGAATTACATTTTGATACACATTTCTAAAAAATTTCACCTTGATTGGGTCAGCCATTTTGAAGAAAAAACATAAAATGTGCTAAATTGGTACCACTCGAAGCAGTTTTTACCCATTTTTACCCATACTATTACTATTCGCTCGTCTAACAATGCATATATGGCGCTTTCCTAGTATATTTACACATAGAAGAAGGACTCGATTCAGAAATTATGCGATGCAATGAAGTGTAAATATTGAACGGTTAATTGAAGGTATGATGAACATTTTGATATTTATATCGAGTTAAAGGAATGTTCAATTCAATCATGAATCTATTGATCATCAATGCATCGATTTTTTATTTTTGATCTTTATCGCCATTGTCTCCTATTTTTCTGAATCTTTTCTTTTCCACTTATCACAATATATATAGAGTAGTCCGGGGCAAAAGTACGCACGGGGCAGGAGTCCTATTTGTGAATTTACAGCGAAATATTTTAGTTTGGCAACCCTGGTTTCGAAAGTTCCAAAGGACACCTATGGATGGATCTGTGTGCCTAGTTTTATGTGTTTCAAGAAAGAACTGCGATAACTAGGACGTAAACAAACATTCCTGCTGCTGAAAAAAAATAAAAATCCTTCGGGAAAAGTGTGTATCTCTCAATATTATTTTATGTTTTATACTTTGATAACAATTTCGAAATAAGTGCGATATACTGATGTACGTCAAATATAATAATACATGTTTTCGTGCATTGATATTTAGCTATCAACGAAAACAAAGTTGAATGTGTTGTGGGGCAAGAGCCCTATTCAGTCAGATTAAGCCTAGAAGGCCAGACCTAACCTACACAGCATTTGCTAATATTTGCTAATATTTGCATTGCTAATAATTTGCTAATATATTCCTGCATTGACACTATTGATTATTATTATTTTTTCTTTAATTTGTGAAAACCATTAAAATACTTGAACTTTCATTTTTTGAATCTAAAATATGCATTTATAACATTTATTTCATCTTTTAGTATGTTAGGACTCTTGCCCCACTGGAATAGGACTCTTGCCCCGGCTATCGGGGCAAAAGTCCGCATTTACGCGCATGTATATTAAATTGCATAACTCAGTCAACATAATTCAAAATGATCTGAAAAAAATTCATTACATAGCTGAAACATCACTCTTTACTATAACCATACTTTCAAAACCCTAAAAAATATCCTGTGCTCCCCACCCCTCAATTTACCCAAAAGTGCGCACTTTTGCCCCGGACTACTCTATATGTTTAATCGTATCTCTTTAGTTAATGGTATACACACACATATATATATATATATATATATATATATATATATATATATATATATATATACATTCTCTAAAACAACAACATTGGCGTTGTTTTTACAATAAGATCACATACAATGATCACAGGTCAGCACAGGTCAGCGAGGTCAGCACCATGATAACAATCTACTACATATTCAAAACGATATAACGAAATATATCCTATTTTCTGTCAAATTCACGGAAATTTGAATTAGAAGAGAACTATTCGTCTCGTTCAATTATTTAAAAAAAAATACTCTCAATTCTTCCTATAGGCTACTGTCAAGTGACGTCACTCATTGTAGTAAGAGACCAACAACAATGTCCACCAGTTGGCATCAACCAATCAGAATATTTCACCAGTTAACTTTGTTGCTATTGTAACGATTGTTTGTCATTTGTTACTTGACAGAAGAACTCTATAAGATAAAATTACCATTCCTAAACCTTTTTGTCTGCCTCGATGTATTCTCGATTTTTTACCAGAGCTTTTTGTCTTGAAGACGATTCAACATAACCAATGATCTGTCACGAAACTTTCTCTACCCTAGCAACACGAGTGTTTTCGACAATCGCACAAGGTTACTATGGTTATTCAATACCCGTTTGCGATTACATAAATCCAGTTCGACTTGATGAAGTCTAACAAAGCGAAGATAATTGCATTGGTTACACGTCTGTGTATAGGCATTGGTCAATTTAATATCTTTCTAGAAGGTTTAATGACAAACACATTCTGGTTACAGAAAAACAGGAAAACGCTATTTCCTTGCTGTATCTTGTGTGTCCTCAATATCATTGTCATTTGGATAGAATTATTTTATCTAACTAAAATATTATCGTTTTTGTTCATCAAGTCCAGTTACTGACCATTACTATTTTTGAATGATTTCAGAACTTTTTTGTTATATGTTGGGTTTCACGACGCACTGTTATGATATCGCAGATCTAATGGTGTCGGATGGATGATTAATGAGATGATTGGGATGATGAGATGAAGGTTCTTGGGTAATGGGAAGGGTAGTGGGAAGGAAGCGGTCATGGCAGACTGATTGTAGGAACCATCCCGGCATTAGCCTAGACTACAGAGGGAAACCATGAAAAACCCATGTAAAGATGGTCGGGGGCGGGGATCGAACTGGGTTTGAAATTCCCCTCGCCTCTCGGATCACATGAAGCAAGCGCATTAACCACTGCACTGCATTTGCCGGTAATTTCAAAACCATCTTACCTCTGCACGGTGCTTATAAAAATAGAGAAATTGATCTCTACTATTTTTATCCATGTACCCGAAACAGTGTGATTGAATGAAAAGTATATCAACTCCAAAATAATTTCATGCCCTCCAATCAATAAATCATTCTATTTTTGTGAATCCAATTAGTTTTGAAATATTCGTTGAAGAGTATCAACAATGAGATGGAATTCATCAACGTTTTATCTCAAAACTGGTTGAATTCACGAGAATAGAATGTAGTATTAATGAGAGAGCATATAATTATCACGGAGTTGATTCACTTTTCATTCAGTTAATAGTAGTAAATACAATGTACTAGTTGGTGAACATAAAAATAAATAGTAACGATGAATTTCTCTATTTTTATGAGCACTGTGCAGAGTTCATATAATTTGAATAGTGTACACAGTTTTGAGATTATTCGAGAATATTAATGGTCAGTGATCGGACTTGATGAAGAAAAACGATAATATTTTCATGGAATTCAATAATTGAATCCAAAAGACAATAATATCGAGGACACACAAGATATAGCAAGGAAAAAGCGTTTTCCATCGATTAGAATGTGACTGTGTATGTTATTAAACCTTCCTGAAAGATATCAAATTGAAAGATTTCTCCAGCACTCTGCATGCACCCTATCAAGACTTCAACCCCGTGATTTCAGGGATTTCAAGGGGATTTTCATGTGATTTCAGGGATTAAAATGTGATTTCAGGGATCCCTACTATTGAACAAAGTGATTGTCAGTGGTTGAACACCGTTCTTACTTTCCGTTTCCAAATTATATACTGTGTCAAAGAGGCAACCGTATCTTGGATAGGTTTTGTCCTGGTTTTCGATATCGTTATAATAAACCTTGCTTCTGGTTACATTGAGGACATACAGAAGTATGGAAATGTGTTGTCGTGTTGTTTGATAATGACAGAAACTAAATTCAGTGAAAAAAGTGGATTATGCTGACAATAGTTCTGATCTTGGACTGTACATTGAGTTTTAATTCAATAATCATTTAATCTGAATAATTCGATATGCTGTAGGCCTATAATTTGGAGTGACCAATTGAATTGATATTGTTATTAGTCATCAGACCCATGGTCAACTGTGTTGTAGTCCTAGCTTTGAACATTCTCTGTTATTGAACTGTTGTCAAGAATGAAAAAATATCTCAAGTTTTTTCAAGAATATTGAGTTTTTTCGGATTTTTTTTTTTTAATAACATCGAAACTTTATACAAAATCATTGTTCCCTAATAAAGGCTATGGATGAAAGGTGAGATCGTTTAAACGGGAAGTGCAGCAAATAATCTATTTGGCAGTGAAACATGAAGATTGGTTGATCATGGTGACAATAATAAAACAAGAAAAAACCTACTTTAAATGTCATCTAAACTTAGCTTCTTAACTAAATGTGTAAATGAGTGCTGTTTATGATCATTGTTTGCTTAGCGACCCCACCGGAAGCTACGTTATTTGGGGGTTCGTACGAGCACGTGATAACGTACCTATAAAGTGTTGATAAGTGAGAGTATGTGTACACAAACTCTTGCCTCACGCTGGAACCGAACCCACGGCCAACGGTGACTTGAACGATTTGCCAACCAGACATACACCTGTTGATCTTCCAGTAGTTGACCTGTTGATCGGGGTCATTGAGTCATTGACTATGTGGTTCAGAAAACCAGAGCAAATTATTGTTATATCTATTATTTATTTAACACCAATAGTTATTATTGATGTTAAACAAATATTTAATCGATCTCTTTGTGAAGTCGATACTTCTTATCTATTGCGATTACATCAATTTTTCATTGATAAGACTTATCAAACATTCCATAGCAATTTATTCACTAGAACTTGCACTACTTGCCCTTATACTCCAGAGAATCAGTCATGCCTACGTCACAACTCATGGTCTCTGGAGAACAACAAAACTGAACTATTTATCAGTCTTTTTTTAGGTCCATGGACTGGTAATTATGAAGATACAAGCATATTAACGGTGTATGTCGAGGATAAAGTTTAATTTCTGCCTATACATGTGATTGAAATTGTATTATTTACTACTTAAGTAGTAGAGATAACTTGATAATTATTATTAAGACAAGTCATAAATGTGTTACTCTTTTAATCTCATAAATCTCTCTATCTAACAACAATGTCCTACAACAATACTAACATCATGCCATTGTCTTTTCCACTGCCTACTTGATAAAAAGACAGTATTACCAACATGTTACATATATTACACAAATGATCTGGAGCAATCGTTTTTATGTCACTACCAAGTTTGTCTATCAATTCAACTGTAAAAGATTAGACCAGTCTCATTTTCAGACAATTACTTCGAATGAACTGTGATACTTTTTTATAGCCAACATTCTAGCTTTTTCAACTATTTATTTTCCTGATCTTCTACACGAATGTTAGTGGTTCCTTAATCAAACCCTACACATTTTGTTCACTCGTTTGTCATCATTTATTGATACAAATACATTTGAGACGTCATCTTTGATATTATATGCACTCTTGAGAAAAAAATCTGTCCACAAATATTATATAGGGCTTATTCATTGCTCGAGTATATATATCAAATTATTCATTAATGATGGCTGTTCATCTTGAACGTAGATCACTATAAAATATGCGGTGTTATAATTGCAGAAAATTAGAATGAGTTGTAAAATAATGGTGATAAAACGAGAAACTTCATCAGTAATGATGGAAGTGGTGATGATGATTGAGAAAAATGATTGGAATCACATTTCCATGTTTGATTAGGAAGCGTTGAGGAGATGGTTATAGAGAATATGGACAGATAAAGAACAAATGGACAATTCTCAAAAACTAGAATGTGATATGATATAGGCCCAAGTCTGATTGCTCATACTACTGCTCGGTGGTAGAATACTAGGAAAACGCAGCATATGCGTTGTGAGATGAACGAGATTTTTTTTCATGAAAATATGGAAATGATGAGAATCTCTATGAACCTCGTTTTAGAATCCATACACTCATCGCTTTTCCGATTTAGTTCTTGATTATTTCTATAGTTTTATAATCCAAGTGGTTTTACTTGTTGATCTCCACAATAGTTTTCTTAGCCTCAAAAATATGTTGAAAAAAAATATTGATCTCTATTTGTGAGTTGGCGCATCCGATTTATGTGGCACTTCGTGAATGTGCTTAGAATTCGTGTGATTGAATTCCGTGAAAATATGAATTTATTCGGAGGAAATATTTTTTTTCCATATTTTCTGGAATTAATTTTTCAAAGATGATGTGACCGATTCAGCTTCAAAACTAAATAGTGTCGAGTCGGATAAAGAGCATGCCAAGTTTTTTCAAACACTTCGGTACAGCCTCTGGAGCGCTAACAACAACAACAACAGAAACAAAAACATTTCCGTTATTTTTCGACTACAAAAACTATAATAAATAAACGAATTGAAATACTATAATATTGTTATACAATTCAATTTAATAATACCTTATATAGCGAGTATACATCCTCGAGCTTAGCAACACTATAACATCATTTTAAATAATATTAATGTGATAATGAGAGTATACAGTAACAACAAATTTCAAATCCTTGTTATTAAACTAGTCATATTGTTATGCAGACATTGCAAACAGTTCCAGTTTTGAATCTAGGAATATACTAGAAAATGAAGTATACGGTTTTCCTGAACTCGAAAATCGACAAGTTTTGTGTGGAAATATTGTCCCAATCTCATTAATTTCTTTTTGGAAAGTTGAAGACTAAAACACACAGAATATTATAATTTTCCAAAAATGAAACATCAAGGATTTCCCACACCTCATTTCATAATATCCTGAAATCCGGTTGAAAAATATTCAAAATAAATGTTCAAAATCGAATACTTCTGATGTGGGCCAAATTGACTGTGAAAAAATGCGTCATTGTCTTCAGATCATGTAGAAACCTGTTGAAATATAGATATATGACGCATATTCATATAGTTCTACGTGCATACCAAATCAAACTATGCTAGAGGATCATTACGCACTTTGACATACTTCAAACTTGCGTCCCTAAACAACCCATGGCCTGATTTTATGACGCGCTTGATTTTCACGCAATGCATCTCCCTCCATCAGATCTGGACCCGGAAATAACAACTAGTTCGGGAGTAGACACTTAGCTTACGTCAGTGAGGTCTGAGGTTATATTATCGTGACGAATTGTTGAGGTTATATTTAGGTCAATCGAAGGTTTGGACAGGAAGTTGGGAGGGAAGTCAAATACTTATTGAGATGTTGTGACTCAAAACGATGATTGTGTTTATTTTTGTGTTATCGTCATTAAGAGTTGAATATTTAACATGGTTGGTAGAAGATTTTAATATACCTTTACTTGAATATATCCTCAGTTCCGGTAGAATAGCACTATTATTTCTCGTTCAGATTTTTGAAAGACCTCGTAATATCGGCTAAAATTATTTAGGGAACTATCAATAAAAACACTGTAACTTATGAATAAATGAAAACTATTTATTAAACGACACACGATTACAGTGTGATATAGGCAGAGAAATATTCATAGATCACAAGTTTTCTCATAATTTTGATACAGTTTTTTTGCAAAATAGAATCCATAAACTTCACCCTATTGGCTATTCACGAAATGGTACACCATGATTGGTTGCTGGAGTGGATCTGATTGACATGCACCTTCCTTCAGCAACATATTAAAATTGAAACTTATAACTTTTTCAGACAGCACTATGTTTAAAAATAACCCAAGTTGAGATGGACGAACCTGGTTTTAGCTCAAATTTAGATACACAATAAGAAATATAAAATTGACTTCATTTGATATATTTTATTGTGTTTGTGAAATGTGGTTCCGAAGTACGAATTATTAAGTTTTCAGATGTGTTATATCAATGCATGTCATTTGATATATTTCAAATGTGTCTATAATTCTTTATATGTTCAAGTTATGTGATAAATCTATATTTTGACTATCCTTATATATTATATTATAATTTATTATTTCATCACGGAATATTTGAAAATGTAACGTCCTTGGATGAAAATTGAAATAAACAAAATAAATAACTAATGATAACCAATACATCAGAAAACATAAATTAACTATACTCCTCAATTTAACTATAATACGCTATTCATATTGTCGACATATTAACGGAAGGTTTACACAGAATTCAATGATGCAATGAAATGTTTTACATAATACGCAGTTATTAGAACGAAATTTGTTAGAAAATACAATGACAGAATGATAGGTTGAATTTGAAAGAGTAAAAGGGCTGCGTGAACAGATTGCAGACCAGACTGAATAGACTTGTATAATGTCACGAGTAGAATAAACTATAATACAGTACAATCAAATCCAAACAAGTTATATATACAAACAGGTGGGCAGAAGAGGTTTATAAATCATTTAAAAATCAGATTTGATACCGACTACTTCCGTAATAAATGGCATGTATTGTCATAAATTTCATGATATGTTCTCACTGAGACTGGCAGACTAGTGTGGCTATATCACTGAACCATCTATCCAGAGACCGTGGTTCGATTCCCACCATGATTGAACATCCTGACTGATGATTGTCATGGCGATTCCGTGTCGATTATGTGAATAATGTTACTATAGGTTGGTTCCTTAAAGGACGTCACAAACCTGGAACCAGATTTCAATCAATAATGAGGATTTTATTTCCTCGATTTCAGAGAAAACAAGAAGTTTATCACTCCAATTTAAGAGAATAGATTCAGTCCAATTGTCCTCCAGAACCTAGCCTTTTCTCTCAGTCGTGACATAGACATTACTCGATTCTGTATGTATTTCTATACGGACTAGGTAATGCCTACGTCATGACTCATGTCACCAGAGGAAAAACTATTGATTGTAATTTCAGAAATTGAGCTGATGATTTCTAGTTTCCTCGAAAATCGGGAGAATAAATATCATCGTTTATATATATATATATATATATATTGTAATGCTGCTTAACGACCCCACCAACAGCTAGGTTATACGGGGGTACGAATGAGCGAGTGATACTGAAACGATGAAGTGATGATAGGTGAAAGGACGTTCACAAAAACCCATGCCTTATGCGGGATTCGAACCCACGCCCAACGATGAATTCAGTTACTACCGCTAGCGATAATTTACTTAGCCACCAGGGGCGGCTATCGTTATTCCTTCAAATATATTTTCGAGGTTTGTGAAGTCTTTTAATGGCTGACCCGGACCTCTTATTCCCACTATTCAAAAATCATTTAATGAAATCACATTTCATCTTAAATTTCCATCATCTCATTCATTATTCGCCAACGCCATCTTGGCCATCTTTCCCGAGCGTTGCTAACGGGCTGCATGCATGGTGCTGGAGGAATTATTCCTCAATTTATTATCGGTGTTCACGAACCATTGTATTTGAATGTAGATTATCATTTCAAGATAATCTCTTTAATCAGTGACATTCTATTTTTGTGAATTCAATCAGTTTTAAGATAACATGTGATCAAATTTCATCATATTCTTGGTATTAATTGACGTATTATCACAAAAATGGTTGAATTGAGAAAGAAAATAAAGTAATTTTGATTTAATTTTGATTTTGATTGGGAAGAGCATAAAATTATTTCGAAGACGATATACTTGTTATTCAATCCCACTGCTTGTGAATAAAGACAGAAAGTAAAGATGCATGTATCTATAGCACCGCGCATGCACCGCCCTCTTTATGATGCTTTACATGGATAATGGGGCACTCACTTTTGTGCAAATCGTGATACCTATGACTACCAATAACGTAACGGGATAAGCAACTTGATCATTTCCTTTCGCACCATGCGGGAATCAAAGGGATGCCGTCATACTCAATTTACTGGTAGTATTATATATTGATTCATAAAAGTAATACGTGTAATGCACTCTGTGAATCCAGCTCTTCCCAATTGTATTAAGCAACGTTGGAATACATTTCATTTGAATTAGCCAATCTAAATTTTAAATACGTGTGTAGAAGCATTGGACCCCTAGTCAAGAGCCATACTGCCACATTTACCAATTGATAACTGCATTAATTACTTGACATCTGCGAGAAAGAACAGAAACAATGCAAGTACTCAACTTTGTACTTTACATTGAAATACGAGCTGAATGCGTACGTTTTGATTTGAAATTGCGAATCTCAAAAATGTACACTTCAGCGCGTCACATTTTTTGCTTCCATCATGGTGAGAAGACGTCCAATGTTGAAAGTATATAACTTACGCCATGTTGCTTATCCCGTTACGTTATTGGTAGTCATAGGTGATACCAACACGAAACTTTGTACACTCAGACAACAGTAATTGGGCTCAAAAGTACGTAGCTTCTCGCCAAGTGTCGATAACTTACAGATTTATTCCAGATCTTCGTTCTTCAGAAAAGGGCAGTCAGATACATACATGGCTCGAGCGAGTTTTGATTCCTGTGCCGAGGTGTATTTTAAAGATTCGTGCAGACCCCTGTTTAAGCATTTTAATATCATGCCCTTACAAAGCCTTTATATTTTCAATTGTATCATGTTTCTGAAAATCAACTCTCATTTAGCCATTACCAATGCTGAAATCCACTGCCACAATACGAGAAATAAGGAGTCATTCAGTTTAGTGAATCATAATTTATATTTATTTTCCAATTGTCCAATATATGCAGGAAGTAAATTGTTCAACTCATTACCACATGACCTGAAGCAGCTTGGTCTCCACAATAGCTCTTTCACCAGATCAATCAATACTTTTATACCATTGACGAGTTTTTGAACTACACTTAGTTGTAACTTCTAGGCATATTGTCATTGGATTTTTCATTGTTGACCGTCTGAATATCATGTAATTGATCAATTTAAGGACAATAAATATTATTATTATTGGATGAGCGAAGCGAAGACTCAATTACACTTGACCCGAAAAAAATGTACATGTTTTTTTTTTTTTTTTTTTTTTTTTTTTTTGTTCGCGCTCTACAGGTCAGCCGAAAATTCAAATTCGATTGAAACTTGGCATGCCCATGTGTCATCATCTGGATTGAATCCCATTAGTTTTTATACGCAATCGGTTGCACCACTTCTGAGAAAACTAATTTTCCATTTTCCAACTAACCCATAAGAATAAGCCAGAGAAGAATTTTCATAAAAAAAATGTCCTTCAAAAAATTTCAAATTTTCACCAAATTTCAATATAATAATGATACATATTATTCCGAACTTTCATTGGAATCCAACCAGTCGTTTTGATATAAAATATTATATAATGACAAAAAAAAGCAAAAGAAGAATTTTCGTACAAAAAATGTCTTTCGAAAAAATTCAAATTTTCACCAAATCTCAATATAATGATGATACAGATCATTTCGAACTTTCAATACAATCCAATCAGTCGTTTGGATATAAAAAATTATATAATGACATTTTTACACATCGTTTTGAAGCTATTAAGAAAACCTATTAAATCCAAGCAACAAGTGTCACCAATTAATGGAAAACGATTAAAACAAGGCCTTCTTTATTATAGAAGAAATTATTGAGAATGAGTAATGAATATAAAAGGTGGTTCTCAAGGTGTATATATGTATACAGCTGTCATCACGTTTCATATAGTAGTCTAATATTACAATATAATATAATATTAAATTGCATCTACTATTTCCTTCATGAGAATAGTCTACGAAACAAACCAACCAAATGGAAAGATTGATTTTTAGCTTGAATGCCGTCAAAACAGCAACTTGATATAACAATTTTTGAAAGAATTCAATGTCATTCATTAGCTCATCCATCAACGCGGAAACACATAACGCGTTTTCCTAGTTATTATTAATTGAAACGATTCGTCGATTCAATTAAATCTAAATTATTCAAAATTACGATAAATGTATCGAGTAAATCATCAACTGAAATCTATTTTCAATGAAAACATTAAATGTCTTATTGAATTAATTTTTTCCCGGTGGAAACTTATTTCTCAAAGGGATATACCATCAAAAAGGTTAAAACCCACAAAAATGATAATATTTAGATTTTGACGAGAAACATCATTGATGAGGTGGTAGCTGTGGTATTGAGTCGGATATGTTTTTTACATTTCTGTGAATGTAACACCGGAATCCCCTTCCCTACCCCCCTACCCCACCCACCCTTCTCAGTAGTCCCACCCAATTGTTTCCGGCCCAGTCGACTAACACCCACTGCTGCCAATACACCTTACTGAATAGGCTCTCCTGCAGCAGACCAATCACTAATTAGTAGTTCGTGATGGGAAGATCATGAATAACTGTATTTTTAAGGCTTATCACATTCATAACGTCGGAATGATATATGTCATACCGTCGTAGTGCCTGTCTGTTCATACGCAACAACAACAAATACCCTCGTCAAAAGTCATGTAACGAGCTCTTCAAATTGGAAATCGCTTCAAATTTGTGATATGAAAGAAATTTAACGAGACATTTTCGACTTGAAGAAACAAGTTGATTTCCATTGCAAAGCTATGAAAATGTGTTCACTTCATGTCATGTTTCAAACTTCTAGTAATAAAAAAAATACATGCATTTTGAATAAGTGTTTACGAGCACTATTACGGTTCTGTATATTTTGATTTGACTTCTTATTCATTCTGATGCTGCTTTGACCCAACCAACAACTGTGTTACACAGGGGTATAAACGAGCGGGTGATAATGGAACGATTAAGAGATAATAGCTAGCTGTGAAAGAACGTCACAAAACTCGTGCCTTATGCGAGACTCGAACCCTCGCCCAACCTGACTTCAGTTTCTATCAGTGGGACCGATTTTTCTGAAAAACAATCCCAACCCTGATACCAATAAGTAGAAAAAGCTGATTGATCCTTTTTCCTGATCTGTATGCCGCGTACAAAATTACACAAAAAAAAAACATAAGAACCAAGCCCACAATTGTTCGGTATATGGAATGAAAATCTTCGCTACGCTCATCTCATAAGGGTGAATTATTAAATCTTCCATTTTTGTGATGTTATTGAATTACAAAAATTATATCATGAATCGGATTATTGTGACCCTAGAAGTTTACTTGCATGGTTGCCCAGTGTGCTTTTTTTCGATTCTTGCGAAATATCTTTTCCGACATCTGTTTGATATAGCCACACATATACGCAATATACGCAGTATTGCTAGATATCTGTTCGATGAAGACAGAAGAAATTATGTGCGAATAGAATCACGTAAACATATATTTTTGTATTTCTGTTTGTCATGCACGAAAACTTATGAACTTGAGTTCAACCTATGACGGTTGAAGCTAAACGTTCGAATGTGCGATATTGAAAATCTGTACACCTATCATCACTTCATAGATTTATAATCACCCGCTCATTCGTACCCCCGTGTAACCCAGCTGTTGGTGGGGTCGTTCATCAAACAATAATCAGTTAATCGATATCTATAATCCAAGGTATGGGGTAATATCATGTATCTCACATCCGTCAATTCGATCACAAAAACTGTTTCTGTGGTATTTATAAAACACACACATATATATATATATATATATATATATATATATATATATATATATATATATATTATTAATTTCTAAACCACGTTCTCAAACCGATATATCCATGCACAAGTCTAACAATAAAATTCGTTGCTGATTCCTTGAAAAAGATGAATAATGATAGTGCATTTGATCCTGTAATTAATTCTGAGCGTGATTTTACTTCATTGTTTCTGTGAGCGTATAATGTCATTGAAATGTGGTGTATTTCATGCCGTTTCCTTCCTTCGAAAGGATGAACTTGAATCACTGATGCGTCGTTGTGTGCCATCGAGCTCGAAAGAATTCCACTCACTGTCGATATAACACATAAACGATCGTAGTGACTTTCCGGATAAGCATATTGTGATGAAACTGCATGTGTGCATGTGTTCATATATATATATATATATATATATATATATATATATATATATATATATATATATATATATATACACTCATATATATATATATATATACATATATAAATGATAAAATAAATGAATCGTAAATGAAATGATGAATTGATGTTGCCCATGAAACAAGAGCTTTCATTCGGTCACAAAATATGAACACCTCTTCCGAGTACAGCAATGAAGATTCGAAATTGTCATGTAATTTGTCAATTGGATTTAATTATTTAATTTATGATTTTTTTTCCATGCCAAATGATGACACCAGTAGTCAATATGTGATGAATAAATTGAATTCGAAAGATTTTCAATTTACATCAGTAATTTTCGCACGGGACATACAGAAATGTCCCATAATTGATATTAATGAGTGAATATAATCGTGGGTTCCTGGGTCTTCGCTTGATTGCTTACGGTCATCCTAAAACATCAAGACATTATGTATTAACAGTCAGGCAGGCAACATACTTTACTCTCGTGTAACATGAGTTGCCTAACAGCTA
This sequence comes from Brachyptera putata, assembly GCA_907164805.1. Classification (NCBI taxonomy): domain Eukaryota; kingdom Metazoa; phylum Arthropoda; class Insecta; order Plecoptera; family Taeniopterygidae; genus Brachyptera; species Brachyptera putata. The sequence continues at coordinate 9,577,877 of OU015472.1, forward strand.
GGTCAAAATGTATCGAGCTGGAAGACTGGTGAACAAACGCATTGCTTACAGTCATCTGAAGCTATTGTCAACATCAATGCATTAGGTATTAACAGGTAGACTGCAACCTACTTCACTTCCGTGTAATATGAATTGCCTAACTGCTAGGTCAATATCAAGACCGTGGTCAAAACGTATCAAGCTAGGAAAATGGCAAACAAAGGCCACCTTCACTAGGCGTTATCAGGGTTATTTTTATCAGGGTGAGTTGGAATATTGCTTATGTCACCATTGGACGTGAACTCAAGTCCCGAGCAAGGCAAATGTTCTTGTGGACGTTCTACCACACACAGTTCCATTATTACCCACTCATTCGTACCCCCAAATATATAAGATTTTGATGTGGTCGTTAAGGAAATGATGTTTATCACTATTGTTCCCAATGAATTTCCACGTCGTTGAAGATTACACACAATCATGATTGGAGGATCTTTCTAAAATGTCAATTAACCTCAAATGTTGACCTCTAACCTGTAACACGGTGCAATATGACCGAAAAAACAATATTCACTGTACACATAATCAATCTAATCAATGAATATCGTTCGGATGCTGTGATCATCGATTGAAAGATGGAAAATGAAGAAAATGCTTAATTTTCGCATGAATTTGAATATTTGACCGAATATAAGATAAAAGTGATGTGGAATCGATGCATAATAATTTTGCTCGTATGAGAAAATTTGGAGGCATGCTTGTGATGGGGTATAGAAATCAAAATGCATTTTCGATTAATTTTTAGATGAGCTTTAGCGAAGATTTTCTCCCAACTCTTAAGGAGCTTTGTGTGTGTTTTTGTAAGCACAGTACAGGTCGCAGGGTTCGAGCGATCAACATGGAAATTTATCTGTATATACGTCAATTTATCTAAGTTAGAACTCTATAGTTTTTGATCAAGTCGGTCAGACTATTTTTGTGAAACATCATCTCAAAGTTTCTAAAAACCTCATTTAGGCTAGGTGGAAAAGATTTAAAAATAAAATCTCTTCAATATGATTCAAATTTTCCATGCTGTCGGTATATTGAGACTTTGTAATCGAGTGTCATCGCAAGCTTTACATTGTTTGTGTGAACCTCTGTCTCAATTTTTAAACCCTAAAAACGGGTTTTATGTGGACTGAATACATTTCCCAATCATTTTAAAAGTACTTGGATAATTTGTATCCATTATAACTATGACACTAACACTTTGATCTTATGAATATAGAGCAGAAATCTCATTATTCTGTTGCACAAAAATAACTTCATTTAAAATATTGAAATAAATACTATTTATTGATGTTATCAGTCAAACTATCTATTGTATCGAGTTGCATTGGAATGAAAAGTTTTCGAACGTTGATATCAATGATTAATGACTGCAAATCCGAATAGATAAAGTTATCTAACTGTATTGAACATGAAACAGCTTGACGCTATTCGACTAGGCTTCCGAATCATCCTGTCAGTTCTTCTGTGGCTGAAGTCACGGCGGGTTCAGCACAGGTTCGTGTTCTGATCGAAGAATATTCATCCACCATTCACTCATTCGTCTCCCATATAAGTCACATCTTTCTGGGGTCGATGAGGGCTACTCGCCGATACACCGGAAAAAACTTACACTGAAAGAAACGTACACCGAAAATAACGTACACCGAAAATAACGTACACCGAAAATAACGTAGGTCTACACCGAAAAAATCGTACACCGGAAAAGTTACTTCACAAGGTGACTATATACTGGGAGGCAAAACCCGAGTAGAAGGACGATTCATGGTGGAGCTATCACGATGGATTTAAATAGTGGAGGAATATTATTTTCCAATAAAAATAAAATACCATCATGTCTGAAAATATTCTTCTTTTCGGTTTATCGACGGATTCTCTTTTTTTACAAGTTTTTTCGGTGTTGGTTTTTTTAGGTGTACGTTTTTTCCGGTGTATCGCCGATTTCACTTATTTGTTTCTTACCGTTTTTTCGGTGTTCGTTTTTTTCGGTGTACGTTTTTTTCGGTGTATGTTTTTTTCGGTGTATGTTATTTTCAGTGTACGTTTTTTTCGGTGTACGTTTTTTCCAGTGTATGTTATTTTCAGTGTACTGTTTTTTTGGTGTACTGTTTTTTTGGTGTACGTTTTTTCGGTGTATCAGCGCATCCGCGTCGTATGAGCGCACAATGTAAGTATTATCACTCTTTAATTATATTTTCTGGTACCTCATCATAAACGAGGATCTGTGAACTTGATGGCTTCTTCTGTCTCGTACCAGCAAGCATTAGCAATGCAACTCGGACGTTTCATGAGCATGAGTGAAAAATGTTCCATTATGTATCGATGTATCGATCCAGTCAATATTTCGATTCCAATATATTATATTCCATGTAGAAGATGTATATTAGTTCTCATTTAAATTACAAATACAAATTATTCGTACTCGACATACATATTTGTTATTGACATACAAATTTCTAGTCATGTGTATCACTTCCGTTTCTACATTTGAGAAAAATTTTGAATTGAATTGGTGAGATTTTATTTTTTATTTTCATCCACTTAGCCTAATCTTATGGAGTTTTAAGAAATTTTGAGATGATGTTTCTGAAAAATAGTCCAACAGATTTGACCCAAAACCTATACAGTTCTGAGTTAGATAAGTGTGTGTGTATATAGATAAAGTTTCCCTGCGACCTGTGGAGTGCTTACAAAAAAAAAACAGACAAAGATCCATAAGAGTTGAGTGGAAATCTTCGCTAACGCTCATCTAATTACATGGAATAATATCAGAACGAATAAAATACTGACCTCGCCTCTCCCCTTCCCACATTCACTTCCTGGGATCATAAAAGAGCAGATATCCCCAGTCTGGTCAACTTCCTGTTTGATGCCTTCCCAACATGGAGCACTCAAGTAGGTGGAAAAGGGAGATAAAAGAGAAAGAAAAGAAAGAGAGAGAGAGAGATAAATTGAAATAAATTTTCTCTTACTAGGCAAACGTAGAATGTGCGTTGTGTGATGAGCGAGATATCTAGAAAGTGAAATCTAAAACTCTACATACCTTGATCATATAAAATGAACTTCATTCGATACCAACGAATCTAGAGAGCCGTGAATTAACAATGCAACATTTTTTTGCTATTATTTCTATTTATTCGATGAATAAAAAACGTATTATATTATTTTCGAAACGGCTGGTCCGAATTGCATACCAATTTTTAATCATGCCTATAATTTCTATAATCATGTCTATAATGTCTTTAATGGGGTGGTAAGATCGCCCTTGTGGTGCCCCGTTCAAACGATCTACCGTAATCTCCCATTCATAGACTTAATTGGGGAACAATGATTTTGTATCAAGTTTCGATGTTATTAAAAAAAAAAATCTGTGTTCACATTTGAGCAAAATTTCAATTATATTGGAAAGATTTTATTTTTCAATTTTGTCTGTCCGGTCTAATCTTAAGGGGTTTTTAGAAAACCCTAGATGATATTTCTCAAAAATGGTCCAACCGATTCGACCCCAAAACTATAGGGTTCCAATTGAATGAGTTTTTCCTTTCAAAAAAAATGTTTCATGTCGATCGATCAAACCCTGTGACCTGTGCAGTGCTTACAAGAAAAAAAAAAGACAGACAAAGCTCCGTAAGAGTTGAGTGGAAATCTTCGCTAACGCTCATCTAACATATTGTATGAAGTGATATCTCTACAACAGGCACGAGCACCCATCTAGTAGAATGAGTTTTGACAAGGAATTCATTGAATGAGAATTAGAAATATCTTTGACAGAAGGTGCTAGAAATACGAATACAAATATCGACATACTAGATGTGACCAATTTGGTTTGGAAAATATTCTATTGATATTTTAATTTTCATATTGTAGAGAATTATACAATGCAATCAGAATTTATCGATTGATACAAACCACTTGTATATTCTGTTTTTAAAACCAGCAATTCCATAACCTGTAAAACTTGATAGTTTGTAATAAAAATGAATAAATTGTCCACTGTATACTTGTAATACTTGACAATATGTGATAATAATAAGTGAATGTATGTCCAATATTACTTGTTTATTTATATGCTGTTATATATGTTTATTTTATTCATAACATTATGTTACTGTGATTTTCTGACTTTTGTACTGAGTTAACTACTTTATCGTCAGAAACTAGTTCGTCAGAAACGTTTATTTTCAAATTATATCCGAATCCCAGGCTTTAAAAAATGGTCTACTTTACCCAACTTGATTGTATAAGCTTCTAAATAAAGTTTGGATCATGACCTCATAAACAATTATGAAATTAATGTTTTATTTTATGACAACCAGAGAATGGAAAATATAATGATTCTCTCTCTCAATAACATATGTTTATTATATCAACTGACGGTTTGAAATTGGAACTTTTTAGAGTTTTCATTAACTCGCATGAGTGAAACAATTACCTCCCGAATCGAAACAGTTTGTTAACCTATATGGAACAACATAATTGCATACTATAAATACAGTAGACTTCTGCCCTGGACATTCAGTCACGACTTCTCGCCGTGAAGCCTGGTTTCATATCCCGATCGCTGCACAGGTTTTCGAGAACATCATTCCGCTCGATCAACCCCCAAATAATCTAGCTGTTTTGGGGGTCGATAAGCAAATAATAATCGAATATTTTGAGCGTGTCAGTGAACGGAGAACTGTGTTGAAATGGATTCTTCGATCTCGCAAGAGCAAGCGTTGGCGATGGAACTGGAAGGTTTTATGAGTGTCAATAAAAAAATATTTTATTATTTAGGTATGATCTCATTGAAGTATTATTTCATTTTGATTTTCGTGAGTGTATCCACAAGTCCGTGCAGTTTTTATCACATATATATCTTTTATTGTGTTATCAGTGGGTTGTCTGAATCTCTAACCCTTGGAAAGTCGTCTCTTGTATAAGTCGTCACCAATAAACTCTATTTAATATATAATAGAGTATTATTGGTGACGACTTATCATAGAACAGACTTTCAGGAATTGTTTTCGAATATATAACAGCAGGTGAAGAGTCTCCATGGAACAGACTTTCCGCGGGGTAGAGATTCAATAAATACATTAAATTATATATGAGAACAGACATTCAGAGTGACGACTTATACAAGAGACGACTTTCCAAGGGATAGAGATTCAGCTATCCCGTTATCATTATAGTCATAATGATGCATCGATTGAAAAATCGGAACCGATTATCGCATTTTCTCGGAGTGCCGAATCGTTTATAATCGATTATAATCGGAAATGTTGAGGGGAAAAAAATATTTTTTTTCTCATTTGGAACAAGAAAAACTGTTTCTTCGCCCGTTCCGTAAATTTGGAATTGAATTCTTGCTTCTCATTGGTTGTTGCTGTTGTTGCCAAGACATTCTGGTTCACAGCCAGGAAAACAAATTTGTATAAAAGTAGAGTGTAGAGTGCTAGTCATGGCGTATGGCCTTGCTTGATCACATCAAGCTATACTCACAACCAGCCAGTACCAACTTTCCACACGCAAGGCAATTTGAAATGTCATGTTTTCAAAGTGTTTTAATAAAACGAAAGAATCGATTGTCTCATACTGAAGTCGATTGATCCGATATTTTGTTTGAGCGATCCAATCGATTTTGTGCCCACCCCTAATTGTCATATTCACCATCTATTCTGTCAACAATATTCATTGTTTACCGATCAAGATGTGAATTATTAGAAGGCAGATGTATTTTTTCTCAAGTATTTCTTCGATCATCACACCTATTACTGATTTTTCTAATGATATTATCAATTTATTAAACATGATCAAAAAATACTTTGAAAAAATGTGTGTGACGATCATTCAAGGTTAACCTTCAAACAATCCAATTCAGGAAATTAAACAAAACATTATTCCTCCACATAAATTAGCTTCAATGGAGAATAGCACTCACACTATTCATGTATATCACAATATATTGATCAATGGATCCATATCTAACAATACCTGGTTAAATTGTCACTGATTGGTTTACAGGAATATATTGATCATGGATCTATACCTATAGCGACTCCTGGTTAAAATGTCACTGATTGGTTTACAGGAATATATTGATCATGGATCTATATCCATAGCAACTCCTGGTTAAAATGTCACTGATTGGTTCACAACAATATATTGATCATGGATCTTGATCTAGCAATACCTGGTTAAAATGTCACTAATTGGTTCACAACAATATATTGATCATGGATCTTGATCTAGCGATTCCTGGTTAAAATGTCACTAATTGGTTCACAACAATATATTGATCATGGATCTTGATCTAGCGATTCCTGGTTAAAATGTCACTGATTGGTTCACAGGAATGTGGCCAATCGACAACGAGCCTCACAATAAAATGTACTACTGGCGCATGGTCTATCCCTGGCTTGGTTTATCCATAACAATTGTCAGCCTGGTGTACCAACAAATGTACGACCTGTACTTAAACAGAGACAACGTCCTTATCGTGATCGAAGAATGTATAATAATATCACTATTCATATCCACTGGATTGTATTGGTGGAGGTCAATTGTCAAGATGAATGATCACAAGAAGTTGGTGTTGGATCTTCAAGATATGAATCGTCCTGAACGATTGACAGATGATGTACAAAGACAATTATCTGCAGAAGCTCAATACGTCACAAATACTGCCGCTGAATGGAACCATTTAACGTTGAATATTATGGGTGTAATTTTAATGGGGTGTTACTTAATGACCATTCACTTGGGATATTATCCACCCAGGTTACTATTCTACAGGTAATATAATCTGATTATTTTACAAACATGAATGAAATCCTATTCGTTGGCACATGTAGCGCAGTGGTTAATGCGCTCGCTTGATGTGATCCGGGAGGCGAAGGGAATTTTGAACCCGGTTCGATCAAATCCGCTTAATCGGGCGATGTATGAAAGTAGGGGATGTTTGAATGCATTTTTTCTCAACATCGGATAAAAAAAATTATTCCAAATCCATTTAGGGAATCAAAGATACTGAATAGATAATGTACATTCTCCGTAATCACAGACATTTCTAACCGAAATTATAAATATTACAGAAAGTAATACACAAATATTAAGCCATTCACTACTTCTCTCGTTCACGGAAATGCAAAAAATAACGAATATTCATTTTCATTTCATTTATTTTCATTAAAGCTTTGGACCATTTTATTGGCAGTTTATTCTAAATACTATTCTTTTTTTAACAATGGCGAATTTTTAGTTCAGGTATACAGATCATGAAAATTTGAGTAAAGCAAAAAGGGAAAATAAGTAAAAACCAAAAAAATAGTTAAGTGTTATTTTGGAATGTGAGTCTAGATATTTCTTTCGTTTTTCCAGAACACACTTTATGTATGACATGACAGAATCTCCAACATATGAATTGATAATGCTCTGTCAAGCGATATATATGCTAATCTCATTCCACTTTATCAATATGTATGTTACATACATACTGAACATATTCATTCACGTCATCACACAGTTTCGGATATTACGTCACAAACTCGAGAACATGCGCGCGCATGCTGAGAGGAATATCACAGAGAGAAGAATCTATACAGGAAAGAACATAAAACAGGAAAATACTCTGATCCCGGCTCAAAATATCCCATCGAAGAAATCAAATGTCATGAATATAATTCTTGATAGAATGAATGAAACAACGTACGAACCACTAAACAAGAACAGTCAGTATAATATGAATGTTGAGAAAGACAGAGAAGAGATATTTACAGTTGTAAACGAAGCTGTAAACAATAGTGAGGAAAGAGAGGGAGATACACACGGACGTTGCATTGAAGATAAGTTCGATGTAATAGACGTGATTGTTGATAATATGAATGAAGCAACGTTTCAGCCGATTCGTGAGGATATTCATCACGCATGTGATTGTAATACGGAAGAATTACAAGTTGAAAATGAAGTTGAGTTGATTATCCAGATGGAAATGAGGGGTATTCTGGAAGAATGTTTGGAGCATCATAAGCAGCTTTTGCGGTAATTTAACTAGAAATAAGGAAAATAAATATCATCGATATCCGTTGAAATTATCCGTGTGGAGCGAGAATCTAGAATAACCCAGTATGAAAGTCAAAATTGATGAAAACAGTATTCAGATTTTTCTCGTTCAGAAACTGAAAAAAAATATGTGTGAATTATTCCTTCAATTCGAGGGGTTGACAATTCCTGAAATCCGGTGTACACTTGCCATGAAATCCCATTGAAATCTCATTGAAATCCCTAAAATCACTTGAAATCCCATTGGATTCCGTACGAAATCTCTTGAAATCCCCTGAAATCTCTTGAAATCAGGTGTACACCAAATTTGCGAGTTGTAAACCCCTCGCTTCAATTGCATCAAATCAATATCCACCATTGACCATAGAGTAAAGAAGTAGTTTATGCATTGACTGAATATGTAACAGCAAAAACGATGTAATATTCTCAATTTTTATCATTCATACTGAAATGACAATGAAAATTCTCTCGGAAATTAAAATAAGTGTTTTATGACTGTATCTGGAAAAATCTTTGATGAAGTGCAACTGAAATAAATATTTTGTAGTGTATTAGCATCTAGTTTACGATATGATATATAAGTATAATTATCGAAAGTGAAATTGTTCACTGAACTGATCGATTGTTTCTTGTTTGATCGGAACAGTTCCATGAAGTCGATAGCAGAAGTCTTCAATTTAGAGTTGATGTATGTACTGTTGTGGAACCTCACATGTTTAATCATGTTTGCCCTGTACACCAACCTGGTAAGACCATTTAATTTCATTCATTCTAATTTCTCACACAAATTATTAGAATGATGGATTTGCTACATAAAAAATAATTATTATACCGTGATGATATAGCGTACTGAAAAAAGCGTACTGTTGAACAGTGCACGGTACTTGTCAAGGAAAAAACTAAAAATTATATACAAAAATCGAAAGACAATATTTGACCCGAGTTGACCTGAGGAAGACAGCCGAGTATGCTGTCGAAATATTGTCTTTCGATTTTCATATTCAATTTTTAGTTTTTTCCTTAACAAGTACCGTGCACTGTCCAACAGTACGCTTTTTTATCTATATCATCACGGTATAATATTATTCTTCTGTTAACTAATATAATTCATCTCCACATAGACTTTGTCTCATCTTTCAAGTTCGATTGAAAATGTACTATACTATCAGATAAGGTATATCCGGAGTTTTTGATAGAAAATTCGGTAATTTGGTGTTAATCGGTGCCAAATGGTTATAGTTAGTGATCAAGGTTGGTACCTTCACCTTTAAAGACGACTGACTGTGATCAATGTCCGTGTAATTCCATACTTTTTAGGAGTGTTTTTCAATTTTAGGGCCCATATTACCAATAATAAAAATGTGTTAATTAAGCTAATTAATCAATGGCAGTACAAAAAAACATTGGTAACCAAGGGTAATGACAAGCTAAATCACTAATTATCGCTTGATCAACAAATTTATTATTCGTAATACCGGGCCTTAGGATAACAATTTCATGCGTCCAGTGCCTTTTTTTCGATAAATTAGATGTTTATCTATTAGAAAACACAATTTGTTTTTTGCAAAACTAGGGAAGGTACCGAGTATGAAAAATTTACCGAAAATTCAGTTCACATAATATCATAATCCTACGTAGGTACTTCAAATAAAATAATCTTACTGAGGTGACAAGATCGCACTTAGTAGTGTACCGTTCAAACTATACACATGTAGCGCAGTGGTTAACGCGCTCGCTTCGTGTGATCCGGGAGGCGAGGGGAATTCCGAACCCAGTTCGATCCCCGCCGCCGACCATCTTCACAGAGGTTTTTCATGGTTTCCCTCTGTAGTCCAGGCTAATGCCGGGATGGTTCCTACAATAAGTCGGCCATGACCGCTTCCTTTCCATTTTCCTTCCCATTACCCAAGAACCTTCATCTCATCATCACATTAATCATCCATCCGACGCCATTAGATCTCAGTTATCATAACAGTGCGTTGTTGAACCCAATATATATATATATATATATATATATATATATATATATATATATATATATATATATATCAAGTTGACATCGTCAGCCCTGATTTGGGAAATAATTACTGCAGGCCAACGTCAAGTTTTTTAATGTTGAGTAAATGAATACGTGAAGTCAATGTAAATATAATATGTCCACCAAATAAAAGTCTGGTTTCATATACTAATATTTGGTGAACTGATAATTATATTTGTGTTTCGAATAAAAAGCAAATTAACTTCTCATCACATTGGGCCACTGTCATATCAATAATTGTGAAAATGATAATATTCGATGAAAACAACGGTGATAATGTCCATGATTGCAGGTTCCAGGTTTTGATGTGAAACAAGGCACATTTCTAGTCATAATGGGCGGTGCGATTCTACAGTTCTACTTGTTTTGCTTACTTGCGACTCAAATCACACATGAGGTGAATATGCGACATATCATATGTGTTTATCAGAACTCGAAATTCTTTAGATATATGTTTATTCTATCATTATTAGATGAGCGTAGCGAAGGTTTTCACTGAACTCTTACGGAACTTTGTCTGTGCGTTTTTTTTTTTTTTTTTTCTTGATTGTAAACACTGCACAGGTCGCAGGGTTCGACCGATCGACTTGAAACTTTTTTCATGCGCAAATACATCCAACTTGGAACTGTATAGTTTTGGGGTCAAATCGGTTAGACCATTTTTGAGAAACATTATTTCAAAGTTTCTAAAAACCCCATAAGATTAGGCTGACGGAAAAAATTGAAAAATAAAATCTCTCCAATGTAATCCAATTTTTCCTCAAATGTGGACACAGAAATAATACACATTAATGAAAATTGACGTGTAATTCGGACCACCCGTTTCGAAGAGAATAATTTAATACATGTTTCTTATTATTAGAAAATATAGAAATATAAGTGGAAAAATATTGCATTATTAAATTCACGGCTTCCCAGATCCATTGGCATCGGATAAAGTTCATTTTATATGATCAAGGTGCGTAAAGTTTCGCTCATATTACAACGCACATTCCGCGTTTGCCTAGTAGAAATAATATCCATCTAGGTGGCTTACATAATACTGCAATGTACGATCAAGACTGTTTGCAAGGGCACAATAATATATGATAATCTACCTGACAAATTAAAAATGCCAAAGAGTCTGAAGGTGTTCAAACAACAACTGAAAGATTTTATTATTACCAAACCAATATACATCTTGAAAGATTTTGATGTGCAACGACTAAGTTTTACTTGATACAAGAGAAGTATTGGTCAATTTTATCTCATGTTCCATATGTTTTTTTTTATGTATCGTTTCATCATAAGCTTCATCATTCATCATCACTTATGTAGGCCTACTCTGTATTTAGACTTGCCTTATATTTTCTCTTTTGTAAATGTCAATCATGTGGTTGATAAATAAATCTAAATCTAAATCCAAATAGGCAACATGAGTGTGATCAGTGAATCATGCCGAGGAAGATAATTAGATGAACGATAGCGAAGACAAATCCATCCGTCTCTAGTCACTAATGGAGCATTGTCTGTGTTTTTTCCTTTTCTTCACCCACCGCACATGTCGCATTGTTTGACTGATCGACATGAAACATATGTATACATGCAAACTTATTCAACTTGGAAGTGTATAGGTTTTGGGTCGAATCATTCGATCAATTTTCGAGAAACAATATGTCAAAGTTTCTAAAAAAACCCATAACTTTGGGCTAGACAGGAAAATTTGAAAAATAAAATCTCTCTCGAAAAAATTAAGTTTTCACTGAATGTAAACACAAGGATGATACACTTGATTACATATTTGTATGTGTAATTTGTATCAGTCGTTTGGAAGGAAATAATTCCACGATATTATTGTTTCCTATGTATCAACTGGTAGAAGAAGAAAAATGTTGCAAATATAGATTAGCGGGTCCTTAGATTCGATAGTAACCGAATGAAGTTTATTTTATATGGATCAAGGTGTGTAGGGTCATAGATCATGTACTTTATATAGATATCTCGCTCATCGTATTTTCATTTTCACTTCACTATCGAACCAGATGATTCCACTCGCAATAATATGACAATCATACACGACTATTGCTAATATGGACCCAAGGGGTTTACAACTCGCAAATTTTGTGTACACCTGATTTCAGATTTCAGGGATCTCAGAAGATTTCAGGGATTTAAAGAGATTCAAAGAGATTTCAGGGATTTCAAGGGATTTTAAGGGATTTTAAGGGATTTCAGGGATTTCAAGTGATTTCAGGGCTTTCAGGATCTCGGGGATTTCAAGTGATTTCAGAGCTTTCGGGATTTCGGGGATTTCAAGGTTTTCAGAGATTTCAAGTGATTTATAGGGATTTCAAGAGATTTCATGGATTCCTAGAGATTTCAGGGATTTCAGAAAGTTTCAAAAGATTTCAGGGATTTCAAGGATTTCAAGGAATTTTAGGGATTTCGGGGATTTCAAGGGGATTTCAAGGGGATTACATGGCAAGTGTACACCGGATTTCAGGAGCTGCTAACCCCTCGTATGGACCCAATGTTCATATCTATTGTTGTCTGCCTAGAACTATCTGATTGGTGAAGCGTTGTACAGCTGTGATTGGATGAGCGCTTCAGAAGACTTCAAACGCTCGATGCGTATTCTCATGACAGCTGCCAACAAGCCTCTCGTAGTTAATATAGCAGGGTTCATACCACTCACACTTGAGACTTTCCTAGCGGTATGTTTTCATTGAAAATATTCCATTTTGATTTTTGTAGCTTCGTCACAGAGTAATAATAATAATAATGATCATCTATCCCAGATTCCAAATGATGGGTCAGGGGGTGGGATACATCACATCATAATAAAAGGGCCCCGGATCTCCAGGACACAAGCTGGCCAGGCTTATTTCATCCTCTTCTTCATCCTCCATCTCTTCCTTTTTTCGCACCAACCACTTCCATCTTGTGCTGTCTTCCCACTATCTTATTGCTTCTTCCACTGCATTCCATATTTCTTCTCTTGTAGCAACATCCTCCTTGATCAATCCACTCCACTTCTCTCTTGGCTTTCCCACCCTTCTTTTTCCAAGTAATGAAGTTTCAGATTCACGCCTCGGAATTCTTGTCATATCCATCCTTTTCATGTGGCCAAACCACCGCAGTCTCTCTCTACCAATTTTTAAATTTAATCCATCTACTTTCAATTCACTTTTAATCTTTCTGCATCTCACTATGTCCATCCTTGTCACAGAGTAATCAACTTTTATTAATTCGGCTTCTGTATGGAGAAAATCTTATCTGAATTTCTATTTATGCTCAATAGATTTCCATCATGATAGTTATTTGTATCTCGAGAATATATAGTACGGTATGGTACTGTATCAATTTTGGAGTATTTGAATCTTCGAATTTCATCAAATCATGAAAACATAACTCATAATAATAATCGTCAGGCTTTCTTTATAAATTTCTTCAATTATTTTAAAGATGATTGGTTTGCAGTATCATTGTTGAAGTTGAAATCAATTATTGCGTTGGAATTATTCTCCTCTTATTTCTGTTACCTATTCTTTCAAATGACATAGTAGAATATTCCAACTATTCAATATTATGTACATATTCATATCAACTCATCACATTTTCGCAATTATATTATTGATGTTTCATAACTCTTTTTTTCAGGTGATGAATAAAGCGTACTCATTCTTCACAATAATGAATGATCTCACTAAATAACAAGTTGTAAATCGCGAGTCGAAGTGAAGAGGAGGATAGAGAGAGAGAGAGAGAGAGAGAGAAAAAAAAGAGAGAGAGAGAGAGAGAGAGAGAGAGAGAGAGAGTGTGTGAATGTACGAGATTCTTTATGATTGCTATAATTTGTATGTGATCCATTTCCGTCTATATTATTATATATATATATATATATATATATATATATATATATATATATATATATATATATATATATATATATATATTTGAATGAGATTTTTTCTCTCCACTGTGAATGTTTGAATTGTTTTCCAACCCTGAAATTACTCCCCTATTCGAGATTTGATTTGTTTAGTAAATGAGTTATCATATTTTAATTATTCTTCAGGGTGGTGATATCGCCCTTGTGGTGCCCTGTAATAGATTACACTGATTCTATAGCTAAGTTAAATTCTTTCATTGTATTGGCATTCGGAATGCGGTTCCACTCGCGGATGGCTCTTACAAGGAATGAGTGGCGGCCTGTGTCCGAGTAGTAGTGTGGGATGAATAACTTCATTCGATGACCTTTCCTACCTATACGGCTTGACCCCGACACAAACCTATGGGGATCACTCCATGCAGGATCGCTAACTTCGTCCTGGTGCGGCGTGGTGACAGCGGTGGGATATCTTGTTTCAGCTGGGGTGTGGGCAGGCGTGGCTGTAAGACGGTGTGTAACTAGGAAAACGCCATATATGCGTTGTTAGACGAGCGGATAGTAATAGTATGGGTAAAAATGGGTAAAAACTGCTTAAAGTGGTACCAATTTAACACATTTTATGTTTTTTCTTCAAAATGGCTGACACGATCAAGCTGAAAATTTCCAGAAAAGTGTTTCAAAATGTAATTCAACTTCATGCAAAATTTCATTTTTTTTTAAATAAAAGTTTTTTTTTCTCGCTTGTTATTTTAATGGGTATTTTTGACATTTCTAAATCCATAAAGAAAATAGTTAGCACCCGATAATGCCACAAAACTATACAGAACTAAGTTAGATGAGGATGCATATTGGAAATAGTTTGAAGTTCATAGCTGTAGTCGTTTGACCTGTGGAGAACCGAAGAAAAAAAAAAAAAAAAAAACGAACACCATTTTTTTTCAATATGTCAAATCGAATCCTCGCTAAAGCTCCTCTAATCGTGTGTACGGCTGTGTTTATACGTCCTGACTCAATCAATGTAGCTGAATATAATGGAGAGAGTAACTAATTTCATATCGCTCTGTCATTTTACATTGTGATAATTCTTGGATTTTCAATCAATATTGGGACATTTCAATATTTATATGATAGGAATGAATACAGGGTTCTTACACACATTTCAATCTTGAATTTTTAATGCTTGAACCCGGTTATTAATCTGTTTCAAAACAAAATTATTCTATTCCGTGTTTTGTAATACATAAATACATGTAATACTTCTATCTCAAACGGGTCATCAATTATTCACCCAACTCTATTATTGACCTCATCAATTATTCACTGACTTCGAGTGTGTCAAGGCTTCCACCACCATTCCTCAAAGGACATCCTTACCCAGAAACTAGATTTTAATTAATAATGACGATATATATATCTCCCTAATTTCAGAAAAAAACTATAAATCATCATATCAATTTCAGAAGTTATAATAAAAAAATTGTCCTCGAGAGACTATGAGTCGTGACATAGGCGTTACCAATTCTGTATATAAACATTCACAGAATCGAGTAATGTCTATGCTACAACTCATAAAATAGGCCAGGTACTGGAGGACAAATAAATTGATTATAATTTCTGATTTGTTTTCTCATTTTCTCTAAAATTTAAGAAATAAGTTTCGTCCATATTCTTTGAAATTATGTTTAAGGGTTGGGATGTCCTATAATAATTCAACGGGGATGATGATTGCAAGTTACAGGGTTGATATGGTGCTATAGGGTGGTATGGGTTAACCTCTGGAGCATGAATTTGGTATTGAGTCCCACGACGGCTAGGGATACGGTAGTGGACAATTCGAACATTCGCAATGGGGAGAAAAAATCTTCAACCTTCTCATTATTTATATATATTTGTTTCTATTATTATTGCATTCTGATTTGTTATTTTCTATTCTTCCTTCTTGAATGCATCATAATATTTCAGTAATGAATGTGCGGAATTTTATCCATTCATTTTCTCATTATTATATATTTATATATATATATATATTTATTTTCAATTTCCCACTCTCATTCTATTCACCGAATCTTTTTCGATCTATTCAACTATCCATTATCGAACACAATTTGCAAATCATAAATGATCACATTTTCACAAATTTGTGTGCAATTCGATCCAGCCGCTCCGAAAGAAATAATGTAATGGATATTTTTCTTTCATCACGAGTGTCGAAACAAACAATTTGAACAGTTGATTGAATAATTGAAGACTGTAGTGTTGTGTCAAATGTGAAACACCAAATATGAGATATTCACTCTCAATTACCAGTAAAATGGACTTATATTTGTAATGCAATGTATTATCCAGCATAACACCAAAGTTTATTCAACATTAATCGAAATTATTATCATTATAGAGTTGTTTTGAACTTATACTGTGACTACGAAATAGAACACACGCAGGTTCGACTGAAAATTACAACTGTTTCAATACAATAACTTTTTAATAACCTGTACTTTATACACGTAGACCCAAGTAGACCACCTCCAAAAATAATCAGTGTTTGAATTGTGGGTTTCATTTTTATTGTCGAATTAATATTTCAAAGCTAAAGTCATTAAACGAAAGAAAAAAGTGGAGGCATACTGGTTGAATTAGAGAGTAGATACAATGGGACTTTAGTGTCGTCAAAACGAAGCGACGTGAGACATTTCGACAAAAAAACTGTCCGTCAGTGAAGTGAATATTTCAAGTATCAACAATAACGTGAGATGCTCTCACCGGAAACAAGTGAAGCATACAAGCTGGAGGGACTGATGAGTTTCAACAAGAAACTGTTCTTCTACTCAGGTAATGAAGTAGTATAGGTACTTTAATGCATTTGATGAATCAAGTTTCAGTCTGAACTGTTCTACTGTGTGAATCCAACACGCAGTGGAGAATAAAATATAACATTGGGTAAAGAATAAAAGGATAAATACATAGAAAAGGATTTCGTCTAGGTACTATTTAGGATACACTTGAGAAAATGTACTTTCGAGCACAAATAGTGCATTGATTTTATTTAATTCATTTTTTCAAAGATTTGCACATAATACAAATATAGAAAATGTCAAAGCTTGAAACTAGAAATGGAAATGAGTAAACAGAAAGAGATAATTGAAAAAGATATATAATATAGTATATGTAACATGATGGAATGGTTGACTATAATAGTGTGGCTTTGAAGTGAGAAATTAATTGAGGTCATAGAATTTACCATTGCATTTTGCATAGTGATTTGTGAGAAAATAGGAAATAAACTAATAAAATGCAACATGCTTTTTATAGGATGAGTGATATATGTATATCCATATGACATTCATTATAAATACGTTAATACTATTATGGCTCTGTTTTCCTGGTTCTTGGTTTACTTATCTTTGAACCATTCTTGATCATCAACATCATACTTCCAAGGTCTAAGCTTTCCTTTTACATGTCTATAGCAGCTTTTCTTTGAATCATATCAAGAGCAGATGTATGTCGTTTTTGATGAGGACCCAAACAGATGCACAGTATTCAGCTATTGGCTTTACCAAAGTCAAGTGTGCATTTTTTTCTATATTCTCATTTGCACCTTTGAGGCAGCGCATTACAAAATTAGATTTTGAACTGATTCATTTACAACTTCTATTTGCTCGTCCCAGATCATTTTATTATTAATTATAACGCCTAAATATTTGTAGTTACAATTTTCAGCTACGCTCTCATTTCCCATTAAATAACTAGTTTCAACTGTTTTTTGTTTACTAGAACATTTTTTTGGCTGACATTTTGATATGTTCAGTTTTATGTCGTTTTCCTCCACCCATTTATGTATTGATAACAAATCTTCTTGAAATTCCTGAGCGTCACTTCCGGTTTGAACGTTTCTTCAGGACGAAATCATCCGCAAAAAGTATAATCGGTGACTTTACATCCTTACCTATACGTCGTTAATATAAATTATGAATAATAGCGGCCGAAGTACACTGCCTTGGGGTACCCCTGAAGTAGCACTTATTTCTTCCGATAGAGTATTGTCAACTTCAACTTTTTCCTTTCTTAGTCTTAAGAAATCTAGTCTTGAACGAATCAATGACTTGAAGATTGAATTAATATGTGGATGAATGAATATATACATGAATGAATTGAATCATGAATGAATACATATATTACAAATTATGAATGTGGGTATTAATAAGGGGAAGAATGAATGAATGAAAGAACGAACCGATTGAGTGAATAAATGAATGAATTATTGAATGAATAAATAATGTAAAAATAAATTAATGGATGATAGAATGGATGAATGAATCCCGGATGCATTGATTATATTGTTACTACTATGTTTTGAAAAGAAATCGCACTGCAACCCATGTTACGAGTACGTTTTGAACCTAAACAGTGAGGATGTATAGTGAGAGGGTAGTCGCAGGGATCTTAGGGTCAGTTACAAATCTGTAGGTTATTGGACCTTGAATAATAAATGTTTATTGAATAAAAGATAATTTAGAGTACAAATGCCGAAAGAGGTTATGAAACAAATAAATGAATGTACGCGGAAAGGTGGAACAAGAATGCCTGGGCTGGCTACTTTACCTTCAATATAGGTTATTTAATACTTTACGACAAGAACGCCGTGGCAAGTCTCGCAGAGTGGTACCGTGGCGAGACGCGAACCCGGGACTCCTCCATCTTCCCTTCACCTTCCTGGCCGCTTCCCGATGAGGTCCACTCCCGAAACACGTCCGTCCCTGTCGATAGTTGGTCCGAGAGAGAACGACGGCGTGTTCGTGGAGTGACACGCGTATGTAAAACAGCTGATCCACAAGTGCATCTACCTGGCTTTGCAAGCCTTGCACTGTGTGGATACACTAGAGCGGATGCGAGATGGCTATGGAACTTTCCACTCTGGTATGTTCCTATAGTCTGTTTCATCCGATGGTGGAGTAGGAGTGAGACTATAGGATGCTGTTTACATACGCGGGGTAGCTACGATATTCCAATATCGTGGCAATATGAATGAATGCATTATCGGAAGGATAGATGAGAGAATAAAGGAAGGAAGAAATAGATAGATGTATTGATGAATGATTGTTACAGGTCTGTGGCCAGTGGATAATGAGCCTCGCAATAAGATGTTTTACTGGCGATACTACTGGCCAAAATTTGTTTCGTTCTACCTCCTTGTGACTCTGATGTACCAACAAGTATACGACGTATACTTAATCAGAGACAACCTTCTCTTCGTGATCGAAGAATTTATGATAATAGCTGTGTACTCAGTTAATAGTCTACTAATCTGGACGTCCATCACCAAGATGGATGATCGCAAGAAGTTGGTGTCAGTTTTACAAGATATGAATCATCCTCAAAGATTGACAGATGATGTACAAAGACAATTATCTGTAAAATCTCAACGATTAGGAGACTTATTCTCAAAATACATGCAACTTTTAATGAACATTTCAATGGTGTCATTCACGATAACTGCTTTGATCTTCATATACTTGGGTTTCATACCATACGGAATTACAATCTACAGGTGAGCATAGTTCATTCATTCATAAATATCATATAAGTTTTGCATAAATACTCAATTATTACGAACGAACAACTGATATTCATCAACATGTGTGCTATTGATCATCTTCAGGACACACTTCATGGTCGATGTTTCCGAGTCACCGTATTATGAATTGATTGTTACGTCACAAGCCATGTTGATGTTTCTTGGATTTAACATGAAGATGATTAGCCTCACTTTCATAGTCAATAGCTACATGCATACAATAACCCAGATCAAGATATTACGTCACAAACTTGAGAACATGCGTGCGCATGCCGAGAACAATGTATCGAAGAGAAGAATGTTGAGTGAAGAAAAACCAAAACAAGAACATATTCTCAACATGGATATATCAGATGATCAGCACGTTTACGTAATGGAAGATATTTTTGGGGAAGAGATATCATCGAGATCACACCGTCATAAAACTGGCAATATTAAATATTCAGATACTGATTCTGATTATTCGATTAAAGTCCAGCTAGAAATGGATCAACTCTTCGAAGAATGCATCGATCATCATGAACAAATCAAAAGGTGATCAATTTTTGAGCCTCAATACTATACCACTATGTTCACTATGAATTACTAAATTGTTCTCAATTTTCACATGTACTATCAATACATCGCCGATTTTTCATTGGTTCACAATATAATGGTTCACAATAAGTTGCATGGATTCACATCATTTTTGTCGGGTTGGTACATACAAGATCGTGGCTATGGTGTCCCGTTCAAGGGATCCTGTCTTGAATATTCAGTCTCAATTCAGAAAGAGATTTTGTCTCAAGTTTAGATTAGATATTGATGGATGATTTTTTTTCATATATATTCGATTATATTATGTCAAAATAACTTCCGTCACGAAGTCGAATAATATTTATTATTTGAAAGCTCCCAGACATTCGAAACTAATTGAATTTCAATTCAAATCAAATGTCAATGTTTTTTTGCCTAGTTGATTTTCACATTTTCTCATCAGGTCATGATGGAATATAGCCTATATGGCGAGTCACAATATGAACATCCACGTTTCATTAACAATCGTGATTAAACATTAACAATCGTTAAAATGACCGCGCACTGATAGTAAAGCTTGTATGTAAAGCTTATAAATTCCTTGGCCTGGTTATTTCCGACACGCTCTCATGGAGTCATGGTCTTCCCACATAAGACAATTGCCAGTCAAATTGCAGAAGAGCATCTATCTCCTCAGAAGACTCAGATACCTGGTATCGGAAAGCGTTCTTCGAAGTATATACTTCGCCCATGTATATTCATACATTAAATATGCTATAATATTTTGGGGAAATTCTCCACATGCATTAAGAATTTTCAGACTACAAAAACGAGCAGTGAGGGCCATGTTAGGTGCCAAATCTACCAAGTCGTGTAAACCTCTTCACCGTAAATTATAAATTTTCTCACAGTTTTTGACATTTTCATCTTAGAATCAGTAAGCTACTTCAGATCACATCCCAGTCTTTACCAATTCAATTCAGAGATCCATATTCATAACACAAGAAGGAGAAAATATGTTCATAATGAAACTGTAACTCTAGCCGTATCAACCAATAGTCCAATGTTTTCATCAGCTCATCTTCATAACCATTTGCCACAACATGTCAAAGACAGCAATTCAGCTGCTAATTTCAAATCAAACGTCTGCAACTTTTTGAAGAAAAACATTTTTTATGATATAAGAAGTTATTTGAACTGTATTTGGAAATTTTAACCTGTCAATAACTGTATTTTAATCTGAAATTTTCCACTCTCTCATAGGTGAGGTTAGGTGGTAGAACGGTCGACTGACCGAACCTCGCCCTTTATGACTGTAATAACATTGTTTTACACGATTGATAAAGACTTTCTACTACTACTACTACTACGCTATTGGAATTTCACCAGTAATTCTGGGTTTTGATGCAGACATTAAATGGTGATGAGGATCTACTGACCTCATAGATAACTCATACCATATCCATCATTGATCGTGTCTCTGAATATTATTCCATAAAACTGTTTCTTGATGTAGTTTTCTGTTTTTCACAGCCTAGTAGATTCCATAACAGAAGTGTTCAGTCTAGAAATGATTGCTCTACTGCTGTATAACCTCATATGTGTCATCAACTCCGCACTGTACTTGACTTTGGTAGGTATTCATATTATTATATTGTTTGATTTTTTGCATATATTTATAACATTACTTGCATCAACGAAGAAGAAGTATCCGAGAGACCTTTCCACTATATTATGTCAATATATGCCCTACCATGATGTAGTGACACCAACAGATTTTATCATAATGTGAAGACGGTGTCTTCCAAGTTTTCCAAGTGAAATATTTCCGGGGTCAGAACCTGAGTACATGCCCCATTTTCATGTGGCTCAACTATCGCTTCTATATCGAACTATATAAAACAACAATACTCAACAATGCTATACACGGCGTAGTAGAATTATTATGGTACTGGTAGCATTTGTTTTTAACAAAAATCATACATTTTGTAGGTTCAACGATGTCACCGGTGCCGTAGCCACTCTTATCTAGTTTACAAGACAATCCGCTAAATCGCGACAGGCAAGCGGAGCTATTGGCTCTGATTTGATCGCAAGAAACCACAAATGCCTGCCATTCTATTAAGTGTGCCAGAAGTAGGGTCTGAACCCTGATTTACACGGGTCAAGGTTTCGATAAATGGCTTGGCACCAACCCTTCAGCTCATGCCCTTGATTGAAACATTGACTGAAACATTGAACAGGCAGCTTCACGGATCAACCCTGCCATCAAGGCTTGATAACCTACTGACGTCATAGCAAATGTCAGCTGTTCAAGAAACGGCCATATTGAAATTTATCCCGATTGGTCGAAACAAACACGTGACTTCTTCGACAGGATCTTGCGCGACGAAAGATGCGCAGTATGATTAATAGTATCGTCTGATTGGCTGGTTTCGGTCAAGCCTGGAACGAGAAGGTTGACGTGCAGGGTTGACGGTCTGCACGGCAAGGGTTGTTCGATCAATGGTACCGTCTACACGAGTCAAGGGTTGATGTGAAGTCATTAGTCGAAATCTTGATCCGTGTAACTCAGGCTTAAGACAGTCTTTACGATATGATACATTATGACACAATCTGTTGGTATCACTACATCGTGTCAATACTGCGCAGGTATAATGCGCATCTTCTTCCGTGGATACAATAAACCGTATGTATAGTTTGTTAATGGTCGATACGAGGAACTTCCACCATTTGAGGAAGTTCGAATATTGTGATTTCTGCGTAACTAACTCGTACTCTATCTTGCAGTCTCCTGGGTTGAACGTGAAACAAATTGCCGCTGCCACTCTCATGTTTGCAGCGATTGTAGAATTTATCACTTATTCTTTTTTGTCGACAGAAGTTACTGACCAGGTGAATAAGATACAATTATTATCATCATCATTGTTGATCATTAGATTAGTACTTACCAATGAACTTATTATTGGATTGTATACATTTCGACGCATTCAACTTCTAAACATGACAAATTTGAATTCAACAAGTTAGTTATTAGGGTCTAACCACCCTCATAATGGCGCGTCTCATTCTGGAAATGGACACGCTGGAGCATTTTTAGACATGGAAGGTGAGATTATTAAAAATGCAGGTCCTGAGAAGTTGGTTTCGTATTTGGCAAATAACATTATCATAAATAAACAAGCTTAGTTGAATAAAATGGATTCGATTTTATTGCTTTTTTATGAATTTGAGAAAGCAATCAACAAGGAAATTAAGGGTCTTTCAATCTTGGGAGATTGTGAATTTGTTGTACTTCATTCCATCACATATTACAATCAAGTAATTTCTGGAAGTATTTGATTTTCCCCTTTTTCGTCCATTTTGAAAATATAATTATTACATTCTATAATTTCGTTCGACTTCACTACATGACTATATTTTCAGAGCTCCTTAATTGTTGAGGCGTTGTACAGCTGTGATTGGACGGACGCTTCAGAAGACTTCAAACGCTCGATGCGCATTTTCATGACCACTGTGAACCAACCTTCGGAAGTTATCGTTGCAAGGTTCATACCACTGTCACTAGAGACTTGCCAAGCGGTATGTCTAGTCACATGACACATGTCACATGACATGTTTCCTCAATATATTCAATACTATGTAATTTATTTTTATCGATTGGGGTCATCGGTGTTGACAATGTTTTCCTCATGTGTGGCTCATAGTTCTTGTAATATTCAGATTTTATGTTTTTATAAAAATGTTCGTACACCAAAATCGAGTAATTTGTGACTACGAATTTTTGAATTTTTATGAATTTCCATTCTGCAATATTATTACTTAACACTCATCATTCATAATATAATTGTAGAATCATTCACAGTGTTCACATTTTACATTTTTTTCAAATATAGTTCATCGTTTTTGTGGAGAAATTCTTCATTCGAAAACATTCAATGTCTTATTTTGTTATTCTATATGAGGTATGGATTTGTTTTGCAGTTTTCATCATCTTATAATAGTGAAATTGTGATGTGATATAATGGAAACACAGTCATCTTTTTTCAATAACATTATTGAATTTTTCAGGTGTTGAGTAAAGCTTATTCCTACTTCACTGTCATGAACGATCTCACTAAATAACAATTCAATGAACTGAGACGAGTGGCCGAGTGGCTAGCACACTGAACCGTCATTCAGGAGACCGGGATTCGGTTCCCACCATGGGCGACCATTCTGTCAAGAGTTCTCCGTGGTGTCGTTCAGATCAATACTGGGGTGGTTTCTTAACAACAGGCTACGACTGACTCCTTCCCACTATCCAAAAACACCCGATAAAATAACCTTTCATTTCGTAATCCCATCA
This sequence comes from Brachyptera putata, assembly GCA_907164805.1. NCBI lineage: Eukaryota > Metazoa > Arthropoda > Insecta > Plecoptera > Taeniopterygidae > Brachyptera > Brachyptera putata. The sequence continues at coordinate 9,602,295 of OU015472.1, forward strand.
TCTCATATATCATTCAACAAACTCAAGCCGCCCTCGTTAGCTCAGTCAGCTGAGGCATCCCGCATAAGGCATGCGTTTTTGTAAACGTCCTTTCTCCTATCATCACTTCATCGTTTCATTATCACTCGCTCATTCGTACCCCCGTATAACATAGGTGTTGGTGGGGTCGTTAAGCAGAATTAATATATATAGGAACTCAATAGAACCTATAGTCAGGAAATGTCAACAGTCATGGAATGAAATATAAAATGTATATTTTCAATTGTCAAATTGACTAATATTTGTGATCATTTGTGATCATATTTAACTTGTCTATCACCTCATCATCTATGTATATTTAATGTCATTTGAAATGGAATATCATCACAAAGGGTATGAAACCCATTGTCAGGGCGAAATAGATGTATAGAAATAGATGAATAGGTGAACCTCAGTTCGATAATAATCAACCCCCCCTCAGAGTCCGCGGCACCTTGATGTGGTGTGGAGGCTTGCGTGACCCTGTGATCTCCAGAGCTATCGCCGGGAGCAATATATTTGCTACCAAAAGGGTCACCCACGGCGATAAGTTCTGGAGTGAGGGTCCAGACCAAGTTCGGACCGTCTCGGTCGAGTGGAAGCCTTTTGGTGACTGGAGTAAATGGAGCGAGTACCGAACTTTGCGTTTGTATTATATTTCGTTTTCTCGTCGCTTTTCTCTTCATCTATCGTCTTCTCTTATTTTATTCTATTTTATATCATTATTCTTACTTCTCTAGCTCATTCAATCCTGCTCCCTCCACACGTATGAAACATCCACAAATGTTGACAACTATGGTAAAGAACACGGACATGAACATAGGCGCTGAATGACCTCGCTGTCGACGCACCTTTAAACCCTAACATCAACGAATCATCAAAACTACATCGACAATTATCAAAATCAAAATAATAACCATGCAATGGATAGTTGATGCATCAAGAAAGTGAATTCGAGTGATCCAATTCCAGAAACCTTACGCGTTCGAATGGTTCGTTTGAATTTTTTTCTTCTCATGAATATTTGACATGAACAAACGACATTATCACGAATCTATAAGAAGTGGATACATACCTGTTGAATTATATAATACAGACAATGGAACTTGAGTGTCGTCAAAACAGAGCTACGTGAGACATTTCGACAGAATATTGTCAGCGAACTTTCGCAATTTGTCCGACTTCTCAAAAATAGTAACTTTTGAGAAAAATCACCGGCGAATGCACCTCCACATTGCCGCCATCGAAGTATCACATTTTGTCATGAAAAATAGGTCCATTGTCCGTCAGTGGAATAAATATTTCAAGTATCAACAATAACTTGTAATGCTTCCACTGGAAACAAGTGAAGCATACAAGCTGGAGGGACTGATGAGTTTCAACAAGAAACTGTTCTTCTACTCAGGTAATGAAGTGGTGTGTAGGTACTTTGATGTACCGGTACTGTAATGAATGAATCATCAAAATCCCCTCTTAACTATTTCACTGTGAAGTTATATTACCGTAAGAATTACTATTACGGAGAATTGGTTTAGGCACATAGAAGCTATGGCTAGAGTTAGGTGCATGGTGAGGTTTGTGTCTTCTTCAATGTTTTCTTCGTGTATTCTGATCAGGTTTGGTTGAGGGAGGTTCACACTGCATCTCCTTCAAATAAAATGTCAGATAATACTGTTTGTTTTGCCATAAAAGAAGTGAATGCAGCTCTTTTTCGTGGGTCCTATACGGGATTGTAAAGTCGACACCCGGTCAAAATAATATTCTATGAAACTGTTACTTATCACAAATCGTTTTTCACATCCTCGTAAATTCCATAGCCGAAGTTTTTTAGTCCTGAATTCATCACCCTACTGCTGTATAACCTCATATGTTTGATCAATGTCGCATTGTACCTCTGGTAGGTGCTGATATCAATATACCACGCATACAATGTATTGCAAATAATAATAATCATAATCAGACTCTATTTCCAAATAATTGGGTCAGAGGGTGTTGTCCCACCATATCTGGGACTAAACTTCTCAAAACCGGCTAGCCACGCCTGGCGTTTTATCATCTTCTATCATTACTACCAGCTTCCTCCACAACTCTCTGTCCTCCCACTGTCTGTCACTGATGACCTCCTTCCATATCCATCCCTCCTTGCACGTCCTCTTTAATCACTGCACACCACTTCACTCGTGGTCTTCCTACTCTTCTCTTCACACTTTCCGCTCTTTATTGCAAATACTAGAAAATATTCTTTTACAGATGGAAGAAGTAGTTTTCCAGGGGCCGTTCCCTTATATCTCATATCAATACTCTGGTGGTTTACGCCTTTTCTTCCCTTGACACTAGCCACGTCTGGCGTTTTATCATCTTCTTTCATTACTACCAGCTTCCTCCACAACTCTCTGTCCTCCCACTGTCTGTCACTGATCACCTCCTCCCATATCCATCCCTCCTTGCACGTCCTCTTTAATCACTGCACACCACTTCACTCGTGGTCTTCCACTCTTCCAACTCTTCTCTTCACACTCCCCGCTTTTTATTGCAAATATCAGAAAATATTCTATTTAGATGGAAGAAGTAGGTTCCCAGAGACCGTTCCCTTATATCTCATATCAATACTCTGGTGATTTGCGCCTTTTCTTTCCATAACACTAGTACGATCAGGGTCGGATTGACCCACCGGGATGCCAGGGAATCCCCCGCGAGGCCTCGACTATTTTGGAAGCCTCTGATCCCATATTCAGAATTATATTTATGTATACATGATTTCAATTATGATCCCATAAATATCCATAATGATTCAATTATTAAAAATAACTTCGAAAATGTCCATAACGGTTTGATTTTCGGACTCCAAAACTGCTTGTAAATCGAAAAAAATCACTTGAAAAATGACCATATTTCAAAAAATTCTCTGCGGGGCTCTGCTGAGAGGTAGGAGAACTGAGGGAGGGGGGCGGTCATTATATTTACATAACCTGCGCTCCCCCCTCCCCCTCCTGCTCTATACACAAATCGTAACGACGTCCCTGGACAGGGTGAGCTAAAAGCCGGTCCGACACTGAGTATGATGTATTATGATTAGGGCTAGGATGTTTAAGACCTTTGAAACTGCCAAAAAGGCAGGCAAATAGTACCTCAAAAAGTGAAGAAAAATACATTTCAAATAAAAAAAGTACCTATGAATTATTTTGATTTTACAGTGATTTTTCTGTACGCAGGGGACTATAGATCCAGCTGCTCTCACTAATTTTGTGACCTTTTTGACCAAAAATCAAACTTGCGTGTACACTTTTAGTGGATATTTAAATAGGGAAGTGAATATATTCAAGTCATTTTGAAAAAATGTGAATTTGAAAAATGAAAAATGAATGAGAAGTCAATCATCGGCTGAAAAGGCTTCACAATAAGAAATTAGAGCAAATATAAGACAGAAGACCTAAAAAACACTGAAAAAAGACCTAATTTGCCAAAAATGAAAAAAAAAATCTTTTCAACGCAAAATAAACAACATGTTTTTGCAGTCAGAGGGACGCATGAAACGTATTAATAATTCATTTTCAAGTACTACAAAGCGAAATAAAAAAGGATATATCTAAAACATCCTAGCCCTAATTATAATACTCTTGGGCGATTCAAGTGAATTAGTACAATTTGATACACATTTTAATATTGTGATTTTGTGAGTATAACTAACGCGTATCGTCTCTTTCAGTCTCCGGGCTTGGATATCAAGCTAATGGACGCAGCCACACTCTTGTGCACAGCAATTTTGGTATTGCTTACCTATTCTTTTTTGGCTTCCGAAATTACATACGAGGTGAATAAGATATGTATACTTACTTCCATCATTATTGTTCATCGTAAAATCAATTATTAACACATTAACTTTTCATCGGTTTGCTGATATCTCTGATATATAAGTGACTATTACATGTGAATATATTTGAATTCAGCAGGTTTGTGATAGAGCCCACCAATAGCAAAGGTTTATCCTGGAAATTTCTTGCATTTTCATCTTTGAAATTGCAGACAATACAATTACTTATATTTCGATAAATTCATAATAATCCTTGACTCATATTCATAATATTGTTGACTTTTTTTCAGGTGTTGAATAACACGTATTCCTTCTTCACACTCATGACCAATCTCACTCAATAACAACAATGAGTGCGTGAGGGAGAGAGAGAGAGAGAGAGAGAGAGAGAGAGAGAGAGAAAGAGAGAGAGAGAGAGACAGATGGGATTCATTCCATGTTCATACAGCATAACGAATCCGATTGGAGACTTCATTATTTCTTCGTTGAAACTAATTGTGAACTTTTGCAAAAAAATCTTTTCCTTGATCGTCTCAAGTCCACACCAATTTTCATAAAGTTTTCACACAAAATCATGCAGTTGTAGTTCTCTTCACATTTGTTCCTCTCTGAACACTTGTGTATCCACTTGTACATCTCACTGTACATAAACCACTTGTAGATTGAGGCTTCTCATCGTTTACGATCAGTTCTTTCGTCACAGGAATTGCTATGATCATGAGTTATTGTCCGTCATTGCACCAAGGTTTTGTACACTGTTGTGGAATTTCGCAACAATCACAAACACAAAACAAACGAACATAATAACAATAATCTTTTATTTTTCTGATAATATATTTTTTTTTTAATTTTTAGATTTTTTTTTTTTTTTTCATCCAATAAATGTATATATAACAATAGAAACATTTCTCTCGTTCAAGTGTCCACAAAACCCACTGAGGGTTAATCTGTGAAATATACTAAAAATACTCACTTCAAAGATAATTTACCAAAAATTTAAAAATACTCACTTCAAAGATAATTTACACATAATTCAAAAATACTCACTCCAAAGATAATTAACTACTCATTTCAAAGAAAATTTACACATAATTCAAAAATACTCACTTCAAAGATAATTTACAAATAATTTAAGAATACACACTTCAAAGATAATTTACACATAATTTAAAAATACTCAATTCAAAGATAATTTATACATAATTCAAAAATACTCACTTCAAAGATAATTTACACCTGATTTAAAAATACTCACTTCAAAGATAATTTACAGATCTTCTTTAAAATGAATAAATAACATACCAGCGAAACACAAATTACCACAATACAAATGAATGAAACAACAATGAATTACCAAATATACTACTAACTATACAGTGACAAAAATAATATTGACAGTTAATAAATCATATTTAAATATTTGATATCTTAATTTTTCTTTCTGTAATTGTCTCCTCTAAAATATAAAATATTATCCATGTTTTTCGTCTCCGCTACGAGCTACAATATTTATAAATGTTCTTATTTTGACAGCCCGCACTCAAGAATATGTGTTCTTCCGCGGGCTTCTGTTAACTTTATTATTTCCATTCACATTATGTATCAGCTTTTATGTGTACAGAATAAAATGAAATGAATATACATTGTCGACTGAGCAATCCATATCATATAATTTGTATTGTGTTCCCGAATATATATAAATCTTTATTTCGATCTCTGCCCATGTATATTGGGTTGCCTTGATGACACAGAATAACAATTGAATTAAAATTCAGATAAATACAAATGAATAACAATTTGAATATAAGCTGAATTGAGACTAAAATGATGAAATAATAAATAATGAAGCTAATTTTGACTGTATAAATGATTTCTAAGAATGATAATTGAATCGCGTAATACGCTCAGTACTATGTTCCTAATAATTGAAGCTATACCAAATTTGACAAAACACTCTTCTAAAAATTTCGGGATAGTCCCTCTAGCACCAATTAGCAGCCCGGTGACTTGAATCTTCTTGATGTCATACTTATCCAAGTAGTACGGTATGGTGGGTTCATAAATCTTTTATACAAATCTTCTGAATGTAATTTTCAAGGATGAATAAACTGATTTCGTTGCATCTAGTGTTGATAGATTATTGTTGAGCCAGCCGAAAATGAGTCTTGAAAGATCGTGATAGCAGCTTCCTATAAGCATTATTCCAGTTGATGTCTTTGGAAACCAATGCTGAGTCGCAACCAACCATTACGTTGCTGAGAAGATCAGAGATATTCACATTTTCTAATTTTTCTTCCATTTTCAAAAACGAGTGTAACTGTAATTGAATGAAAATCTTACATCTCCAAGACAATTTTATGCTCTTCAATTGATATGACATTCTATTTCAGTGAATTCAATTAGTTTCAAGACAAACGTCGATGAATGAAAAGAATGTGTTGAAATTCTGACGTATTATCTCAAAACTGATTGAGTTCACAAAAATAAAATGTCATATCATTAAAGAGCATAAAATTATCTTGAAGATGTGAACTTTTCATTCAATTACACTGGATTTTGAAAATGGAAAAAAAGTAAAGATAAACGTGCACTCTCTTAAGATAACTGACTTCGTTGATATAAATACTGAACGAAATGGTTCCTCAAACCATTTTCTGTGGTATCTCATGTGTAATAGTTGTTTTTGTTTGCGATATGTATGGTATACAACTTTTCATTCATATATTTGGTTTGATGAAAACGATAATCCTTGATCGAATAACTATCATCAATAATTCGATCAGTGAGAAATCAAATGATAAAGCAAACAATTCGTACAGTAACATAAGTGATGATTAAAGATTCAAGCGCTGTGATAGAATGTGGAATATCAAATAATAATAATTATCGATTCAATTTTCATAATACTAGTTCATTGTGATCATTTATAGTTCACATATTGGTTATTTTCTGAATTTAAATGTTTTCATTCGCTTCAGTTCGAGTCTTGCGCGCCCTCTACCATGACGTGTAGATATTATTTGAACTAGGCATGCTCTGATAAGTTAGTTTCCTTCCCGCCTGTCTTTACGTCAGTTCGTCTTTGGCGAGGCGCTTCGAAGTGGCTATAGTCACGGAACTGGAAGTGGGCTTTATATCAGTTTCAATTTATATTAAGTTATATTAGGTTTTTGTTTGGTTGGGTTAGTTGGTTTGGGTTAGTGTGGACTAGAAAGGTTGGGTTCATTAAATTAGTTCGCTTGGGTTATTGCACAGTCAACAAGGATGCGCGCAACAACAACAACAACAACAACAACAGCGTGTGAATGTTGTGGCTTACACCGCTAGTTCAGTGAATAGAGGCTGCCCACCCTGGCCATTAAGTTTCCCTGGCCATGGTTTGTGATTTTGTACGAGCGAGTACGACTCTGTGTACGACTTTGTACGACTTTGTACGACTGAGTGAAATGTGAAATCCTTGACTGCAATAATTATTGAGTTAATCCTGTTAGTTCTCCCAGTCCCAGTACGATTTAATCCGGTTCAAGAGGGTTAATACCGGTTTTTCAATACACGTTTAGCACGGGTTTAAGACTTTAAGTTAAAACTGGGTTTATCTTGAACAGGAATGCCCCCTCCCTCAGGAGATCATACATACATGATAAATACAGTAATATAAATAAGTGAATTCACCAGACGAATGATAGATAGTTGAACTGTGTACAGCAAGTCGATTGGTAAAACAGGGCATGATTTAAACTAATACTAATATATTTGTCAGTGATGTAAATGTTCATGATTATTATTTTCGTTGAGAATTGTCATGAAACTTTTCGAAAGCTTGGAAATTTTCAATTTTTTCAATTTTTGTTTTTATTTTTGATGGAATATAAGTTGATACAGAAACTAGAGTATCAATTCACATGTGGCAATACTGCGAACAATTTGATGAACCACCACATTATAATAATAATTTGTAATGATTGTTGTATTCATAAGATTATAACTGGGTTTGATTTAGGTTTTCGAATATTGACAGATATCTTCACTGAATACGTAGACTTTTCGTCAATCAACAGCTGTATGTGGAGTCAGTACTCCTTTGTATACTTTCTCGTTTGAAAAGTCATTTGAAAAAGATATATTTGAAAAGTAAATGTGATAAGATGCTGGGAATTCTTATTGAAAATTCTAATAAAATTGCATTGAAAATTGATAATGATTTGAATACTTTTGCCATCCGGATAATGTAGAGGACTTTCATCCTCAGTTGTATTCACTTTCCACTTATGAAATTACAATTCAATACCGTTTTCTTTTCATCGAATCATAACTATTTTTCTTATTCTATCCATCCAACTGACCAATTTCATAGTGATTGTGATAAAAGTAATATAAGATGAGAAGGCCCATATGTTCAATCAGCCGTCCTCGTTAGCTCAGTCAGCTGAGGCACGCTTCTGAGACTGAACTGACCGTTGAGCGTGGGTTCGAGTCCCGCATAAGGCATGGGGTTTCATGAACGTCCTTTCACCTATCATCACTTCATCGATTCATTATCACCCGCTCATTCGTACCCCCGTATAACCTAGTTGTTGGTGGGGTCGTTAAGCAGCATTAAAAAAATGTAGACGTCCTTTCACGTATCATCACTTCATCGTTGCATTATCATCAGCTCGTACCCCCGTATAACGTAGCTGTTGGTGGGTTTTTTGAGCAGTTAAAAAAAAATCAAACAGTCAAATTGCCTCATATTTGTGATCCATTATATCATTCAGCATAATATATTCAAAATTTATTTGGAATTATATATCATTACAAAGTGTTTTGAACCCATCGCCACTGAAAAATGATCGACAATGATCAATATAAATACAATTACGAATGAATTATTCATGCTTCATGAACGAAAATTCAAGTAGGTCAACTCCAAAAATTAGTTTTCTAATTTTGCTTTCCACTTTTGTTATTCCATTAATATTTCAAAGCCAAATTTATGAAAATAATCAATAAAGAGTGGAATTATACTCGTTGAATTATAGACTTTACAGACAAGGAGTCTTGGGAGTGTTGCTAAAACAGAGCGACGTGTGACATTTCGACAGAATTGTCCGTCAGTGAAGTAAATATTTCAAGTATATTATAACAATAACTTGAGATGCTTTCACCGGAATCAAGTGCGGCGTACAACCTGGAAGGACTTATGAGTATTGACAAGAAACTCTTATTCCATTTAGGTAAATATAGGCCTATACTGTAATGAATTATTAAGTTTCTCCCTGAACCCTTTTGATGTGTGTTTTCAACACGCAAAATGGAATGGAATTTAACATTGAGTGAAGAATATAATAGAAGAATTCTTATATATATATATATATATATATATATATATATATATATATTATATATATATATATATATATATATATATATATATATATATATGAACATATTTATTAGAGACTATGTCATGGTATGCATGATTGCTGTTCGGCACATATAATGATCAAATGAAAAATTAATGGAGTAGAAAAAACACACAATAATAATAAATCGCGCATGAATGCTCAGTGAAAATGATGGTAGAAAATGATGAGAGAGTAAAACCAGCAATATGGAAAAGTATTAGTATAAACAGTGATATTGAAATAATATAAAAATAATACAAAAATGTCGAATAATATGTTTTGAATGAGAGTGTGAATGGTTTCTCAAAATGGCAGTAGACCTTTCTAGGGCTAGAATTCCTATCAAATTTAAAACTGGAATACTGAATACTGGAATTATTAGAAAATTGCAAAAGATCAGTTATAAGATGATCGATATAGCTATATTTATATACCATTTGTTGTTAATACTCGGAGACATTTTGTCACTGCCTTCTTGATTCATCATTGCAAATTTTCTAGGTTACACGATTAGTTTAGTTCAACTTGTTGCTCGTCCAAATTTCTTAGATAGCAGTTTTATGATTGATGTGAAAACATCACATTTTTAGATGAGCGTCAGCGAAGATTTCCACTCAACTTCTACGGCGCTTTGTTGTTCGTTTTTTGTTTGTTTGTTTGTTTGTGGGCACTATACAGAGGTCGCAGGGTTTGACCGATCGACATGATTTTTTTTATACGCAAACTTAGCCAACTCGGTACCCTATAGTTTTTGGGTCAAATCGGTTGGACCATTTTTGAGAAACATCATCTAGAAGTTTCTAAAAACCCCATAAGATTAGGCCGGGCAGAAAAAAATTCAAAAATAAAATCTCTCCAATATAATTCAAATTTTCCTCCAATGTGAACACGGGAATTTATACACATAATCGAAAAATGGTATCCAATTCGGACCAGCCGTTTCGAAGAAAATGATGTAATACATGTTTTTATTCATCGAATAAATAGAAATAATAGCAGAAAAATGTTGCATTGTTGATTAAAAGAATCAAAGTGAATCAATGAACATCTGCAGGCTGCAAGACCATGAGTTATATCAATGGAATAATATAAATGAATGGATGGAAGAATGGATAAATGAATCAGATAGCTCAGCTGTTTCAAAATCAAGGAGAGTATATAACTTCCAGGTGAAATTCTATATAAAATGAATCTCGCTCATCTCACATTGCAAATTTTGCCTTTTCCCGTCTAAATTATAGACAAAAAAGTTATACAAAATGGATAGTATATATATTGATATATTTAGAGATGATTGATGAATGATGAAATGATGAATGAATCAATTCAAGGATGACTGGATGGATTGATGAACATAGAAGGGATGAATGAATGAATGAATGAATGAATGAATAAAGAATAAGCCGCCCCGGTGGCTGAGTCAATTATCGCTAGCGGTAAACTGAAGTCACCGTTGGGCGTGGATTCGAGTCCCGCATGAGGCATGGGTTTTTGTAAAACGTCCTTTCACCTATCTTCACTTCATCGTTTCATTATCATCCGCTCATTCGAAACCCCCGTATATAACCTAGCTGTTGGTGAGGTCGTTAAGCAACATTAAAACAAGAAGAAAAAAAAATGAATGATTGTTACAGGTCTGTGGCCAGTGGATAATGAGCCTCGCAATAAGATGTTTTACTGGCGATACTTCTGGCCGAGGTTCTATTCTTTCTACCTCCTCGTGTCTCTGGTGTACCAACAAATATACGACGTATACTTGATCAGAGACAACCTTCTCTTCGTGATCGAAGAATTTGTAATAATAGCTTTGTATTTGGTTATTGCTCTACTAATGTGGACGTTCATCACCAAGATGGATGCTCACAAGAAGTTGGTGTCAGTTTTACAAGATATGAATCATCCTCAAAGATTGACAGATGATGTACAGAGACAATTATCTGCAAAAACCCAGCGACTCTGTGACTCATTCTCAAAATGCATTATAATTTCAGCAAACGTTATAATGGTGTCATATATAGGAGTTTTTTTTATCTCCAAATGCTTCGGTTTTATACCATCCAGGATAACAATTTACAGGTGAGCTCTAATTTAAAGCTCCCAAAGCTCTGATTTATAATTCTTTATTTGAAACATGTATGATTATAACCTTCAAAAAAATAGTTACAATGTCGGTTTTGGGGAGAGAAGTGACTCCACCGTCCTTCTTAGTGCTGCCTGGAATATCGAAACTAGTGAGCCATTCTTTCTTCTTACCCGTAGTCTGTTTCTTCTTCTTCGCTCTTTTCTTCCTCCAATGGCCGCTCCACCCATTCATTCTAACTCTCCCCTACTCTTCATCTATCTTTTCAACATCTCCTTCAATGCATTCAATCGACCCGTTCTTGGATGTCCCGCCTTCCTTCCCCCCTTGTTCCTACAATTCTCGAATTCTCTTCTCGATAATCCACCTTTACCTTTCTCAGCCTCACTACTGACTTTGCCCAGCTTATTCACTCCCACCACTTCTCTCAGAAACTTCATCGGCGTTGCTTTGGATATCTGATCCCTCTTCTCTCCCCATTGGCCATAGTACTGCACCGTACGTTAAGATTGGTATGTAGTAACACTTGTAGATTAGTAGAGTGCACTTTCTTGGTATTTTCTCCTTCCATATCAATTTCCGACCACACTGGTAGCCTCTGCGCTCCTATTCGTGCTCTCACTTCCCTCCATCCTTCGAACCATACTCCTTGAATTAAAACTCTTTTTGCTATTTCAGTATTACTTTTATATATATATATTGGGTTTAACGACGCACTGTTATGATAATTGAGATGATTAATGTGATGATGGGATGATGAGATGAAGGTTCTGGGTTAATGAGAAGGATAGTGGGAAGGAAGCGGTCATGGCCGACTTATTGTATGAACCATCCCGGTATTAGCATAGACTACAGAGGGAAATCATGTGAAAAACCTCTGTACATATGGTCGGCGGGGGGGATCGAACTGGGTTCGGAATTCCCCTCGCCTCCCGGATCACATGAAAGCGAGTGCGTTAACCACTGCACTGCATGTGCCGGTTTCAGTATTACTCCTTGAATCTTAATCTTACATGTTGAATTTTTTCTTCTACCAATCTTCGGTGTTTCACTCTTGTCGCGACTAAAACGTACTCCAAACTTCCCTGTCACCCTCTCTCACCTATCCACTCTCAATTGTATCTCTTCGTTTGACTCAACCCGAATCATAATGTCGTCCACTTAAATGAATGCCCTTCGAGTCCGCTACTTCCACTTCACCTTATTCCACTACTTCACAAAACATCTCGTCCATTACAACACCAAACAAAATGGGTGAAAGCACACTCCCTTGTTTCAATCCTCCTTTTACGTCGAATCATACTGACCTCCCTACGTTGCACCGCACACAAGTCCAGTTTTCTTTGTAGGTACTCCATATTTTCATTGTCAGCTCCTCACTCACTGCTTTCTTTCCCGAACATCTCCACACGACTGCTAGTGGTAGTCGATTGTACGCTTCAACCAGGCCCAAGAATACCATTCTCATCGCTTAATTTTCTTCACACTTATTCTCCAATTATGATTTATTGGTGACCGTGAATGATGAATGATACAATGGGAAAATAGGAATGGAGGTAACTTTAATTGTACACATTGAAATGGGAACGGTCGTGGTCCAATGAGTTCGAACACAGTTCGAACAACTGGTTCTGTAACCTAGCCCAGAAAAAAATGGCACCAAAAAACATTCTGGAAAACCGGTCCAGAAAACCGGTCCGGGAAAAACCGGTCAGTGATCACCGAACTTGAGCGCTGAGCCGTCATTCAGGAGATCGGAGTTCGATTTTCGCCATGGTCAACATCCTGAAAGAGGTTTTCCTCGGTCATTTCAAGTGAATACTGGGATGACTTCTTAGTAACAGAACCGTCACCATCCCACTATACATATCACCTGAAAAAATTACTTTTCATCATATATTTCCATTGTCTAATTCATCATTGACCGGAATGGTCATCTCGACAGTCAGTCAATAAACCCCGTGATTAAATTGTGGTGTGTTCATGGAGTTAACGGTTGATTAGTTTGTTGCATCGAGTGTTTTTAGGGATACATGTATTTGTGATACTTGCACTGGTGGATAAATACAGTCACTATTTTTTTAAGAATGTAATAATGTTATGATTGGATGCAGTTGAATCTTTGAAAGTATCACAATGAAAAAAATGTATCTTATATTTTTCTTGAACTTAACAATCTCATCGATGTTTTTCTACATGTATTAACATATAATTTTTTCAAATAATAATTTTTTCAAATTATAATTAATCACTGAAATAAATTTTTTATTCATGAAAAATTATGGTTTTACACAGCTTTCTAGCATAAACCATGTGCAGCCGTTTCAATCATGAATGATTTATCATACAGGTAGAGGTGCCGGGTTTTCTCGAAAACTTTGAACATTTCATTCACTGAAGTGATCATCATCACATACTGTCAATAATCCCCGTGCACTGGCGTAGGAACCGGGGGGAGGGGCAGGAGGGGAATTGCCCCTGCTAACTTTTGGCCAAAGGGGGGGGGGGGGGGGCAAGAAGAAGGTATTGCAAGACTCAATTTGTCTCGTTGTTTCCTGTTGAAAGCCACTTTGTTAGAATTAGTTGTCATTTTTTTCGTTAAATACTGGCACCCCATACTTCCTTCACCCATGAGTCGCAATTGTTGAGCCTACCGTCTACCCCCCCCCCCCCCAACTTTCAAAGTGTCCCGACGCCTCTGTATACACATATATATTTAGCCCCGATTTAATTTTATTATACCAAGTTGTACCACATATCAACTTTTCAGAATACTCAATTATTACAAGCTTTCAATTGATATGAATGTGTGCTATTGATCATTTTCAGGACACACCTTATGGTCGATATATCCGAGTCCCCGTATTATGAATTAATTGTGACGTCACAAGTCATGTTATTGATTTCCGCACTTAACATCAAGACGATCATCATCACTTTCATAGTCAGTAGCTACATGCATACAATAACCCAGATCAAGATAGTACGTCACAAACTTGAGAACCTGCGTGCGCATGCCGAGAATAATATCTTACAGAGAAGAAAGTTGAGTGAAGAAAAGCAGGAACAAGAACATATCCTGAACATGGATGTATCAGGAGATGAGAAGCTGGTTTACGTATTGGAAGATATTTTTGGGGAAGAAATACCAGTGAAATTACTCATCCACAGAGATAATTTTTCACACGAAACTGGCAATAAATATGCGGATACCAATGAAGATTATTCGATGAAAGTCCAGTTAGAAATGGGTAAACTCTTCGAAGAATGCATGGAACATTATGAACAAATTATCAGGTTATCAATCTTTTATTCTCAACATTACCATATAACAACTTTCAGATATTATTTTTACCCTTCAATTATTCATTCAACTAAAATTGAATGCTTAAAAATATAATAATTCATTTTAAAAATTATATATTATTTTGTATTATTGAAAAACAGAACCCACATGATCCAAGGTTGTGTGTGGGAAACTTAATTGAATTTGAAAGAAAACGAGAGGGAATTGGCTCTTTATAGAATATGGGTACAGAGATTTGTAAGCTGGGTAAATTGCGTGTAATTGAAGAGGGGAAAGGAGAATTCAGAATTCAGAATTCAAAATGCAATCAATGCAATCAGTAATTCAAATCGATGCAATCAATGCTACCAGTAATTCAAATCAATGCAATCAATGCTATCAGTAATTCAAATCAATGCATTAAATCAAATGAATCAGTCAATCAACGCATTGATTAATTCAGATTCGGTTCAATAACACTAATGACATGCTGCTCACGAAATAGAGCCCCGAAACAAAGTATGTTTTTAAACTGTAATTCAATATCCTATAGTTTCTTGTTTTGTTACAGCCTAGTAGATTCCATAACCGAAGTTTTCAATCTAGAAATGGTTGCCCTACTACTGTATAACCTCATATGTTTGATCAACGTCGCATTGTTTGTAACTCTGGTAGGTGCTCATATCATCATAATGACTAACAAATATGATATCAAAAGTCACTGCTAGTTGTCAGAATGAATTAAAATACATCCTTAGAAATCACATCATTGAAAATAACCTTTCCTTTGATTTTTTTTCTAATCGTATTTCCAATTGCCCTTGTTGTTCCCCACTTTTTCCAACAAACTGTGTCCTTTACTCACATTCCTGCTACTGTAAACCCAGACCCTTACTCATTGGATGTATTCTACTAGGAAAACGCGTTATGTGTTTCCACGTTGATGGATGAGCTAATAAGAATGAAATTGAATTCCTTCAAACGTTTAGTTTATTTATGTTTATTTATTGACGTTTCTTAACAAGCAGAATTCGATGATTGTATAAACGTTGTACAACTATATAGAGAAAAATAAGTTCATTGATTTTTTTTTAAATACTTTTCTAACAAAGTTGGGTAAGTTCATTTTACAAGGGCAAAACATATCAATTTAATTTTTCCAGTCCCAAGTCCTCTTCCTCCTACGTCTCCTCTTCCTGATTCTGCTCTTCCTCCTCCACTTCCATCTCAACTTTTTTCACCACCTCCCTCCATTTCTTTCTATTCTTCCACCATTTACCGCTCTCAACTTCAATCCATACCGCTCCTCTCTCTTCAGCAGCTCTTCTCACACCCATCTTCCATCTCTTTCGGTCTCCCCACTCTTCTTTTATCTCCACACATTTGCGACAAGATTGAATAATCTTGTTAATTATCAAGGTAATTCTCAATGCGATGTATTGCAAATAAACGTAGATATACTGATATCGACAGAAGATGATGGTTCCGAGAGACCGTTCCCCCTGGCCCGAATCGATAACGGGCAGGTGGTTCGCTCTTTCCAGTATCGTAGTTACAGGGATACCATTATGTTCTCGGTCAATCCAAGTGAATCGCTAATTCAATTATCGCTAGCGGTAGTAACTGAAGTCACCGTTGGGCGTGGGTTCGAGTCCCGCACAAGGCATGGGTTTTTGTGAACGTCCTTTTACCTATCAACACCTCATCGTTTCATCATCATCCGCTCATTCGTACCCCCGTATAACCTAGCTATAGGTGGGATCGTTAAGCAACATTTTTAAAAAATGCAAATAAACGTAGATATACTGATATCGAAGGAAGATGATGGTTCCAAGAGACCGTTCCCCCTAACCCGAATCGATAACGGGCAGGTGGTTCGCGCTTTCCAGTATCGTAGTTACAGGGATGCCATTATGTTCTCGGTCAATCCAAGTGAATCGCTAATTTAATAGAAGTTAGAAGATGGTGATTTGTGAGTAATTAAAGTGTATTATCTGTTCCAGTCTCCGGGCTTGGATGTCAAAAAAATTGCTACAGCCACACTCATGCTTACAGCAATTGTAGAATTTATCACTTATTCTTATTTGGCGACAGAAATTACAAACGAGGTGAATAAGATATAACTATTGTAATTATAATTATTATTGTTGATTATCGAAGTTTTACTGGCACATTCACCTGTCATTACTTTGTAGATATATATATTATATATATATATATATATATATATATATATATATATATATATATATATATATATATGTGTGTGTATATGCATATTTTCAATTTATATATTTATATATATTTTCAGAGCTCTCTGATTGGTGAGGCGCTGTACAGCTGTGATTGGACGGACGCTTCAGAAGACTTCAAACGCTCGATGCGCATTTTCATGACAACTGTGAATCAACCTCTGGTGGTTACCGTAGCGGGGTTCATACCACTGTCACTTGAGACTTGCCGTGTAGTATGTTGTCATTATATACGTTCTCGCTTATAGATTCGATAACAACTAGATCCGGTTGTACCAAGTGATGGTTAGTGAATTAAGCAAAAATTAGCAAATTAACATGTTATTACCCTTGGTTACCTATGTTATTTTTGTACCTTAAGTAATGATTAACTAATTAATATTTGAACATCAGTTCGTACAATCGGCTCTTAATCAATTAAAAGTCCGTGGGAGCCGATTTAGAGATTATCATATTTTTGGTGATAAATTCGGAATGATTTGAGGTATCGAAATTCTGAAAACAAGTAGACACAGATATTCTCAATACCTTCAGGATGGTGTAAGTAATAACTATTCATCCCACATCATATAATCCTCAGGCGCATACCGTTAAAAAATGTGTATTTTTTATCGTATACGCCTGACAATCTGGCGATTTGAGATGAATTATTATTACGTACATTTCCATGAAGTTATTGAAAATATCTGTATTTCCATGTTTCAAGAATTGTGATGTCTCGAACCGTTCAAAGGTCATCACCAAATAACTGATATGCCGCTAAAACGACTCCCACGGACTCTTAAGGTTAACTTGATTTTGAAATTATTCCATTGAAGCTATATGGCTCCCGTTTTCCGTTTTTTTCCATACTTGCCGGATACATATTTATCATGAGAATTTCTATACTTTGAAATCAATTATTTGTTAAACTATGTGATATTTCACTTTTAGCATTATTTTCAATTCTATCATCAAATTCATTTGAATGAAGAATCTTTTTCCGTAATTTGTTTCAAATTTTTCCGACTTATACTTAAAACTTTTCTGAATGAATATATCCTTCGAATTATTCGAATGAATTCGTATCTTTAACGTTCAGTTTTTGTATTCTACCTCCTCAAGAATTTCTTCGTAGGAATTTGTTATCTACTTGTTATCACAAAACTTTTTTTTTTTTTTTTTAATAACATCGAAACTTGATACAAAATCATTGTTCCCCTATTATTAAGGCTAAGGATGAGAGTAGGATCGCTTGGACGGGGCACCACAAGGGCGATCTTACCACCCCATTTTATTATTATTTTAAATAATAAATAATAAATAATCATTTATTATTATTCAAAACTGGATACAATATTATTATATATATTTCCACTCAATCAAAATAATTGTCAACTAATATTAATAGCATTGTTGACTTTTTCCAGGTGTTGAATAACGCGTATTCCTACTTCACAGTCATGAACGATCTCACTAAATAACAACAATGCAAACGAGAGAGAAGAAAGGAGAGAGAGAGAGAGAGAGAGAGAGAGAGAGACGAGCTTCTGTGCATTGCCATTTCATGAAACATAAATAACTTGATAGCAGAATACATTACACTTTCGTTCACACGAATTGTGAACTTCAACGAAAATCATCACCCATGTCGTCTACTGAATGATTTTCACGAATTTTCAAATGAGAATCGATAAATATGGAAGTGCTTTAAATGTGTTTTCTCTCTTAGTGTGCACTAATCTTATACATCAGTTGTGAATGAAGACTCGAACTACCCGTGCATTAGTGGTATGGGATAGGGCGGAAGGTCGATCGGAACCTTCTGCTTCCGATATTCAAAATGTACTGGCTTCGCGCGGGACTTGGCTCCCGTCGAGCTACCGCTCGACTAGATATAGTTCATCTAAATGTTCTTCCGTGAGTGTAATCACTTCAAATAAGACTACATATGCCATATGCCATCATCTTACTCGATACTCGATAGTTTTGAGGCACAATCGGATGAACCACGTTCGAGAAAAAAACAGGTAAATAATTCGAACGTTAAAAATCTCCGTATAAATAACACAGGCCGCCGTCGATAGCTCGGTAAGCTGAGGCACTGCTTCTGAAACTGATGACACCGTTGGGCGTGGGTTCGAGTCCCGCATAAGGCATTGGTTTTTGTAAACGTCCTCTCACTAATCATCACTCCATAGTTTCACAATCACCTGATCATGCGTACCCCCTTATAACCTAGCTGTTGGTGGGGTCGTTGAGCCAAAAATAATAATCATCATCATTATCATCAATAACCTAGAGACAGAATATGGAGGAAATATTTTCTATGAATATCTATTCAAACATTCATCATTTCATAAGGGATCTCATGCACTCTTTCCACAACGCATATACTGAGTTTTCTTATTAATTATACACAATTTATAGATTCTTCACATTCAGCACTGTGTAGAGACTATACGTACATCGCCAATTCATTTCGTATTCCCGTAGAATATAATAAATCGCATGTCGCATACTTTTATCATACACGATAAATATTTGAAAGCTGAAGCAAGCTATAGAACAATAGAACTGTACAAGTACTGTTTCTGACATTATTCACGAAGCAGAATACAAGAATATGTAATTTTTGTGTATCATAAACTGAGAAACGTTTACCGTATCGCCACAATTGTTTCGCAGTTGAGTCGAGTAGTTCTCAAGTTTCAAGTTAGTCAAGTTTGAACGATAACTTGAAATGCTTTCGCTGGATACAAGTGAGGCATACAAACTGGAGGGATTCATGAGTTTCAACAAGAAACTGTTTTTTTACTTGGGTAATTGTGTTCTTATTCACTGTCATTATTTCATTGCGAGAAGGGATTGAAGTGCGAAGATGAATTTGTTCCATTTCGTATGTTAGGAAATAGAATGGGTTGGAAACTGAATATTGTATTCTAGCTCACGTAAAATGTTTGCAGGTTTACTGAATGAATGGAGAATGTTTATAAATTATGATAATTCGGAACTTTTGAAGTATGTTTCATCTCAAATTCAAGTTTCTATATTTCTACACCTCCTTATTTATATAATAATATAGAACTAAGAAGTCAATTTGGTAACAATAATGCCTGGAAACATAATCTTGTATCAAAACATTTTAAAATGACTTCTCATTTCAGGTCACTGGCCGGTGGAAAATGAGCCTCACAATGCATTATACTACTGGCGATACTTCTGGCCTAAAATGGTATTATGTTTCGCCGTAACAATGCTCACTTGTCAACAATTGTACGACTTGTATCTGATACGAGACCAAGTTCTACTGGTCTGCGAAGAATTCATGGCCGTATCCTTATACGTACTGGTGATTGTCATGGTTGGGGTATTGATAGTCAACAAAGAGGAGCACAAGAATTTGGTTTTGTTCCTTGAAGAACTGAATAAACCTGAACTGTTAACTGATGACACACAAAGACAGTTATCAGAAAAAAGTCAACGGTTCTGTCACAGACTAATGATCAACCTTTACATCGGGTATAATATTGCCAGTTTGGTCATCTTTGTTGGGTTCAACTTGATGGCTTACTTGGAAGTTTTTCCCAAGCAACTATATTTTAGGTGAGTCTACAGAATAGTAGATTGGCCCACTATATAATGAATCGACAGCTTAACCTCAGCCATCACTGAAGAGTATATGGAACATTTGATAGGTGGTTACAATTTGTAGAGGAAAGGAAGCAATTACCCCTGAATTTATTTCATTTCTGTACAGATTGCTCAAGAAATATAAGTTTAGTTCAGTTAGTTTTTAGGTCATAAGGTTTTTAGTACAGTTGATTTCTAGTACAGTTTACCAATCCTCTAATCATACTGATAGTTTTACATGTGGGGTAGGTACGTGGGTGTAAGAGATAAGAGATGTTTATATTAGTGTTTTCATTCCATTTTCAGAGGGTACTATCCGTATGATGCCTTGGTCTCTCCCTTTTTCGAGCTGACAATAATTTATCAGACGATTCTGCTAGCCTTTCCTGATGAACTATCTCATATTAGTTGACGCATTCATGTTCATCAACTTTGTACACGTCGTCACACAATTCAGGATATTACGTCACAAACTTAAGCACCTGCGCGCACAGGCTGAGAGAAATGTCCTGTTCAGAAGTACTCAAGAGAGAGGAGACAGAAAGAGAGGAGAAAGAAAACGGGATTACATGAAAAGAAAACAAAAATCATTTGTTTTTGAATCAATCAAAGACAATTATCACAGAAAACATGAGATTGTAGCTAAGAGAAAAGAAGTAACGTTTCAAAATAGAGGAGAGTTGCTCGTTGTTGCGAATAAAACAAAAGAGAGACGTGTGCAAAAAAAATATGTCGATGAAAGACACATCAAAAAACAAGCGAAGGAGAAAGTAAACTCAGAAATGTGTCGACTGTTGAAAGAATGTGTGGAACATCATAAACTTTGCATCAGGTGATTATTTACTACTTCATTCTTTGATTTTTAATAATGTGAACTGTGGTATACACTTCGATCTTGCTGCACTCTCACAAGAAAGAATGATATATGGTCTCATAGACATAGAGTTGACGATTGCTGATCAGTGATCAATCACTAGCTTTTGTTTCAATCTTGTAAAGTATTTGAACTTGGTAGTGAATGAAATATATATGACCGGCACATGCAGCGCAGTGGTGAACTTGTTTTCAAAAAAGTGCCCTTCAATTCATTTGAACGAAATTTTTCTGTATCAGTTCTTTTTATTTATTGGGTTTGACGACGCACTGTTATGATAACTGAGATCTAATGGATGATTAATGAGATGATGGGATGATGATATGAAGGTTCTTGGGTAATGGGAAGGATAGTGGGAAGGAAGCGGCCATGGCCGACTTATTGTAGGAACCATCCCGGCATTAGACTAGACTACAAAGGGAAACCATGAAAACCCTGGGTGCAAACCTCAAACCTGGTTCCGAACTGGGTTCAAAATTCCCCTCTCCTCCCGGATCACATGAAGCGAGCGCGTTAACCACTGCGCTACATGTACCGGTCAGTTGTTTCAAAAACGAAATTAATTAATGCGTGCTTCATAATTAATAACAATAATGGTAACCATGTGATACCAAACTGACAGAAAGGCATGCCTTACTGATAGTGTGATAACCTAAACTCCTAACTGATATGCATTTTCCCAGTAGTAATGAATGTTTGTGTTTTATTTTCAGTGCCACTTCTGCACTCACAAGCATCTTCAGCGTGCGTCTTACTTACCTCACAAGCTGGAACCTCATCGGCATCATAGTCTTCGCACTGTTCACGAAACTGGTAACAATTCAGATTATATCATGTTTTATTCTATTTTATCTCGCATGACTTGAATGGCTGGCAGGTGAAACGGTATGTAGTCTATCGTCCTCGTAGTCAATCACGTGCCAAAAATCTAGATCAGTATCAAAATGTCCTATTAGAGTGAGCCATAAGAGCTCATAGCTCATATGGACTTATATTATATATTCTTTGTTAAAGACTATGTAAATTGGTATACATGGTTGCCCTTCGACACATAATATCCATCGAATAAAAAAAAATGCTGTATAAAAAATAGAAAATAATAATAAATTGCACATGAATGATCAGTAAGAAACGATGGTAGAAAAAAACGAGGGATTATTAATATAAACAGTGATATTAAAAAGTATAAGTATAATCAGTAATATGAAAATGATATGGAAATGATATGAAAATACTGTGATACTCTATTCTGATCAACAATATTGAAACGTAATGACTATGACTTTTAAAAACCACGTTCGTGAACCGCCTGCAACCTCTGGGTGAAGTGTATCGACAATGTTCATCATAAAGTACAATTCATGCACCTCTGGGTGGAGATATTTTCAGAGTTTTGAAGTAATGTGATACGATTTTTTGTATTTGTCTTTGTCTTCTATTTGTTGTGGTTATCGTTGCAGGCACCAGGATTCGATGTGCAGCAATTTGGTTGTCTCTTTATCGTCCTGATCGGTGTAATTGAGTTCTTCATAATATGTACGAAGTCATCTGAGATAACTCACGAGGTAAATACACCCACGTTTGTTAACATTATTTGCGATTTGGCATTCATTTTGGTTGATAATAAATTCTGAAAAATGTTGTATCAACATGTGGCTTCAGAAATGTATATACTCACACGAGCAAAATGTGTAAGAATTTACAAAAATCCTGTACGTGATCAGAAAACATGAGAAAAGGACGAAATCTTTTTTTGAAAATCATGTGAAGTAACATTAGACGAGCTTTAGCGAAAATTCAATTTGACATGCGGAAAAAAAAATAGTTTTCGTTTCTGTGTTTTTTTTTTCATGTTTTTTGGTCGGTTCTTCACAGGTCAAACGG
Organism: Brachyptera putata; assembly: GCA_907164805.1. Classification (NCBI taxonomy): domain Eukaryota; kingdom Metazoa; phylum Arthropoda; class Insecta; order Plecoptera; family Taeniopterygidae; genus Brachyptera; species Brachyptera putata. Next base: position 9,625,499 of record OU015472.1, read on the forward strand.
CTACAGCTATCAACTTCAAATTTTTTTATTATGGTTCCTCATCTAACTCAGATCAGTTTTGTGGCATTGTGGCAGTACAGTTTTGTGGCATTATCGGGTGGTAACTTTTTTTCATCAACTTTAGAAATTTCAAAAATACCCATTAGAATAACACAGCGGAAAAAAAAAATTACAGAAGAATGGAATTTCGCGTGCAGATGAATTACATTTTGATACACATTTTTGGAAATTTTCAGCTTGATCGAGTCAGCCATTTTGAGAAAAAGACATAAAATGTGCTAAATTGGTACCACTCGAAGCAGTTTTTACCCCTTTTTTTACCCATACTATTACTATCCGCTCGTCTAACAACGCATATATGATATTTTCCTAATTATATATTCCTGATGAATGATTATATGCATTCATCTTGTTAATTTTCTCAGAACGAACTGATTGTTGAGGCGCTGTACAACTGTGATTGGCTGGAAGCTACAGACGACTTCAAACGCTCGATGCGTATTTTCATGACCGCTGCCAACAAGCCTCTTGAAGTTAGCATCGCTGGATTCATACCACTCTCACTTGAGACCTTCCTAGCGGTATGTTATAGGCTTACCATAGTGAACTCTATGTATATAAAATACCTTTATTGGTCCCTGGCTTATCAAAAAGTTTACAGCATAATAATCAATATAGAATACAATTTTTAAAATATATGAAATATAGTTGAATAAGTGAGAAATTGAAATTGAAAATTGAAATGAATAATAATAACAGTATGCTTGAAAAAATGATACTAATGATAAAAATTGAAATATTTGAAGTTCTTACAAATGAAAAAAATACTCTACAAAAAAAATGGGGAAATGAAGACTGAAACCATATTACTGAGACACATTCTCACAATAATGTTACCTCAAAGTGTATAAACTATCTAGTATTGAATTTCCATTTGTTATTTATGAATAGGATAAGATAATTCAATCTCAGTAATGATGTGTCATTGGCTAGCTCTACGAAATATAAGAATGTAGTAATATAATGAGTCAATTTTAAGTACAACAAAGCATCGACAACCCAAAGCTATTTATAACAAGTTGATTCGCTGATTTATTCTTCTCAAAACCGATCCTCATGTATATACATCTCTATTGAAGCCTCTGTCTAACACTTAAGATAGCTATAGTGGAACACAGAAAGAGAATCGAATGGTTGAAATAATAAAATTAACAATAATAACATATTTGAGGGAATAACAAATAACAGTTCACCTTCGCCCGCGCACAAGCAATCTGCGCCCGGCAACTGTTTCCCATTGCCGGACTTTACATTTGTCCGCCTTTGTCAAAACACCTTCGCGGGCGCACGAGCAATCTGCGCGCGCCAACTGGATTCGCATTACCGGACTTTACATTTGTCCGCCTTTGTCAAATCACCTTCGCGCGCGCACGAGCAATCTGCGCGGGCCAACTGTTTCTCATTGCCGGACTTTACAAGCAGAATACAGATTAATCAAATATAAGAATATCTCTGATCAAAATTAGATGATAATAATGCCAACTTTGGAAACGAAATAAAATGAGTTGATCAATAACCTTCCAATGTGTGAATAAGGATACAAACAAAAAATTGTTTAATGGAATAATAACTAGGAAAACGCCATATATGCGTTGTTAGACGAGTGGATGGGTAAAAATGGGTAAAAACTGCTTCGAGTGGTACCAATTTAGCGCATTTTATGTTTTTTCTTCAAAATGGCTGACCCGATCAAGCTGAAAATGTCCAGAAATGTGTATCAAGATGTAATTCAACTTCATGTACATTTCATTTTATTGGAAAATGGAAATATTTTCTTTTTTTTTTGGCTGTGTTATTCTAATGGGTATTTTTGAAATTTCTAAAATTCATAAAAAAAAAGTGACCACCCTATAATGCCACAAAACTATACAGAACTAAGATATATGAGGAACCATATTGGAAAAAAGTTTGAAGTTGATAGCTGTAGTCGTTTGACCTGTGGAGAATCGACAAAAAAACATGAAAAAAAACGAAAAAAAAAAACATTAAAACGAACACCAATTTTTTCAGTATGTCAAATTGAATCCTCGCTAAAGCTCGTCTAATAATTATGCACAATTTAACGCTGGAATTACGGACATGGAAACACCTAGTTAGAATATAATTAGTATGAATGGTTACACCCACTTTTCGTATTAAACACCTCGTTTGAGGATCACTGGACTTTGTACCATCAGGCAAGAATAATAAAACATATACTTTTCTCTCCCTTGCGTTCATAACTTCATGAATAATGAATTAAATATGCGACAATTGGGTCAAGTATCCACTCAGACGGTCACAACGTGTAGAAATAAGTATAAGGCGCAATTTGAAGTTAGCATAGAGCTATTCCTTTGAAAAGCTAATTCAATAGCCATTACCAAGTAGTTCCCACTAACTCAAATAGCATATAGGTGAAAAATAATTCCGGTAATATCTATTTCATAGAGACTTTTATTTTATTCTGGTTTTGAATTATTAATCGAGAATGTAACTACCAATTCACTGGATATATAAATCTTTATTTTAGACTATGTCATGTTATACATGATTGCCGTCAGACACATAATAACAATCAAATTAAAAATTAATGAAGTAAAGAAAAACTGAAAAACACACAATAATAATGAATCACACATGAATGATTGATAAAAAAAATGATTGGTTGTAGAAAATAATGAGAGAATATTAAACAATAATGAAAAAGTATTAGTGTGAACAGTAATATGAAAATAATATAAAAATAATACAAAAATGACGAATAATTAAGCTATAAATGAGAGTATAAATGGTTCCTCAGAATGGCGATAGATCCTTTTAAGGCTAAAATCCCTACAGAATTTATAAAATTACTGTTCAGATTGAACTTTCTACAAAATTCTACAAAAAAATTGGGATAGTGCCCCTAGCGCCTATTAAAAGACCAATCACGGTGATATTCGAAATATTATAGGTGGTTCTCAAGTATAAAGATGTTGTTTCATAAATGTTTTTTTTTTCATCATCCACATTCCTTGCTTGATCTGAACCTAATTCAAAACGAATTGTTGGATCGAGAAGAACAAATCATTATCAGAGAATCGTATATTGAGCTAGATTGATAACATTTCCAATACAAATTAATATTTTGAAATACTATCAAGTCCAATCTGCGAGTTAAGTATTCAAAATTGCATTATCCAATTCATTATACATCTTCTTGTTCATACACAAATGAAATATTTTGAATGAGATATCACATTTTTTAATAACTTATGCATGAGAATGACCGAATAATGAATGAGAGCAATAGAATGGATCATTTTGAATGATAATTGAATAATTTGTGAAATGACAGTATACAATTTAATTACATTCTGATCTCCTGTTTCAAGAACTTTAAATGCTCGTATACCATTTGATTTGTATACAAAACGGGTACCAGACAGTGAAATGTTAAGAATTCCTGAATTTTAATAGTGTTTTTTGCTTCCAGGTGTTAAATAAAGCGTATTCCTACTTCACGGTGATGAGTGACCTGACAAATTAAAGAGGGTGAAGTTCGGGGGCCTCTTGCCTTGATGTGTTTGGAACTGCTCGGCTAAGCTTCGTATAAGTTCGTCTTTTTAAATACTTCAATAACGTACAAAATCACACTGACTTTATCCTAGCAATTCATCCAATGGGCAGGTCTATCTTTTATCTGTGAACCTAATCATCCAGCAAGCTACTTCTTTTGACACGAGTACGTCTTCAAAATCGATCTCGTCTAGCAATCTATCAATCTTACCGAATAAATAAACACAATAAAATACACAATACACAATACACAATAAAATATTGATACTCATTTCTAAATACGAATCGGGCTGATTGAGAATTGTGATCATTTACAATGTCACAGACACACAACAACATTCAATATTGAGTTTTTTTGAACAAAACGACCAACCATCTCGCCAAACAAGCACAGGAACTACATCTGATGATGATTATATTTGCTTCACGACCCCACCAACAGTACAGGTTATACGGGGGTACGAATGAAACAATGAAGTGATGATGAGTGGAAGGACGATTACCCATGCCTTATGCGGGACTTGAACCCACGCCCAACGGTGACTTCAGTTTCTGAAGCGGTGTCTCAGCTGATTGAGCTACCAAGGGCTGCGAACTACATCTGATTCTGGTAAGATTTCGACATTACTTTTCTTATAAGTGGTTCAACCGATTGTGTCTCAGAACTAGACAATATCGATTTGAATTGAGACATGCGTCAAATTTCACCTGCATATTTTTCCGTTTATGGCTTTTGGAATGTCAACACTCAACAGAAGAAAAAACAAACAAACTACCCAGGAGAGAAAAAAAATTGCTTCCTGTGTATAACTTTTCTGTATACGCAAACTCATCCAACTTAGAACTGTATAGTTTTGGGGTCGAATCGGTTGGACCATTCGTTGGTAGATATCATACCGTATTGTGTTATATTTTCGGAATTTTGCAGCTTCATCCTTTACTTTTTACGACGTGTCTGTCCCTGTATTGCATAAGTCTTCTCTCCGCTGATTCAATTGAGTAGATCAACAAGTTAAATCAATTAGATCATAGAACGATTAAAATAATCAATATATGAATCAGGAAGGCAGAAACTTTGATACATTCGAAATCGAGGTGCTAATATAGCTTTTCACCACATTTCATAGAAAATCGTGGTCATCCTACAACGAATATGCTGCGTTTTCCTATGTATACATACTTTATGTTTTAGAGACAGTTATAGCACTGTACATGGGGACTAGGAACTTTCAAGTTTCTCCAAAACAGGGCATCGCCCATTTATTTATATTTCATAGTAATAATCGTATGTAGCATAGGCCCTACTTATTACAGTCAATAAATATTTGAAAGCTGAAGAAAATACACGGATCGATTGAACTAAACATTTACTGTCATTGGAAAACTCGAGAAGCTCAAAACACAAGAAAATATTTTCTTTTAGTGTGTTTCAAACTGAACAACAGCCAGCATATCGATACCATATTGTCTCCCAGTCGAGTCAAGTGGCTTTCAAGTAACAAGTTTGAACAATTACTAGAAATGCTTTCGCCGGAAACAAGTGAGGCATACAAACTGGAGGGATTCATGAGTTTCAACAAGAAACTGTTCTTCTACTTCGGTAATTATATTCATATTTTATTGTCAATGTTTCACCACAGAAATTGAAGTTCGAATATAAATTTTCACCATTTCGTATATGATAAAAGAGGACGAATTGAAGACTTGAATTATTCAAGCTCATGCGAAATGTTTGCATGCGTTCACTGATACAGATGACAATAATGTACAATAATGACGAATGAAAATATTATGTCAAATTTGATTGAATGAATGAATGAATATTTGGGTTTTACGGCGCGTCGACATCCAGGCCATTTTGCGCCGATCTCAAGTTTTGAAAATATCGTGTAAAAAACCTAATAATGTATCAATATTTTCATGAAATAACTTTCATTATTCAATATGAATGTATACTCTATCTATTTGAAGACTTATAAATCACTAAGCATCTAATGATATTCTTCTAGCATTGCTTGTTCGAATTTTTCAATAGCGCGTAACATTTGATAGGCACGACACGCGAATAGATTTGATGTCTCAACTTTCCCGCAACTCGGTTTCGCGCAACTCCCTTTCCCGCAACTCGGTTTCCCGCAACTCGTTTCGGAACTCGGTTTCGCTTTCGCGCAGAAGTCGCGCAAAACTGTGAAGTATAGGGAGGGATTATCCCGCCAAAATAGGGAGAAATGGCGACCCTTCCGGAAGGTCACGGTGGGTCGGGCCTCGGTTCGATTCCCGCCACCATCCATCTCCACAAAGATTATTCGTGGTTTACCTCTTTAGTTTCGGTGAATGTCAGAATGGTACCCAGGAATTGGGCAATGAACGCTGCCTCCCATTCCCTAAGAAATCTCAATCTCATTATACCATCATCTTCTCAATTATTCACTGTCGCTGATAGATCTTATTATTAGCAATAACAATCGTTGAAATTATTACATTATTTTTCCGAACATAAATAATTAGCTGAATAAATTATTCATAATCACGAAGACTCAAAATGACCTCTCATTTTAGGTCACTGGCCGGTGGAAAATGAGCCTCACAATGCATTATACTACTGGCGATACATCTGGCCTAAAATCGTATTAGGTTTCGCCGTAACAATGCTCACTTGTCAACAATTGTACGACTTGTATCTGATAAGAGACCAAGTTTTACTGGTCTGCGAAGAATTCATGGCCGTATCCTTATACGTACTGGTGATTGTCATGGTTGGGGTATTGATAGTCAACAAAGAGGAGCACAAGAATTTGGTTTTGTTCCTTGAAGAACTGAATAAACCTGAACTGTTAACTGACGACACACAAAGACAGTTATCAGAAAAAAGTCAACAGTTCTGTCACAGGCTGATGAGCAACCTTTACATCGTGCAAAATATGTCTATTCTGATCATTTTTGTTGGGTTCACCTCTATGGCTTACTTGGAAGTTTTTCCCAAGCAATTATATTTTCGGTAAGTCGACCGCATGGTAGATATTCACGGATTGATATTTAAACATTTTTCTACGCACATCCAATAAGTTACAGACATTGTAAATTTCTCAATTCGGATTAGGACACATTTTTGTTACAGTTTTGTGAAAAGTTAAAACTTGAAGAGTGCATGGGTGTCGATTTAACAAAATGTCAGTTCTCAACTTTCAAACAGTACGAGATTTAAAAATTCTAATATGGGCAAATTCAAATTTCTTCAATACTTTCTGAATGGTCTGGACTATTTATCTTGTCAAATGTTTACAGCTGAAAACATATATTTTAGCCACAGGATTATACTTTATATACTTTTCTCAATTCGGATTGGGACACATTTTTGTTACAGTTTTGTGAAAAGTTAAAACTTGAAGAGTGCATGGGTGTCGATTTAACAAAATGTCAGTTCTCAACTTTCAAACAGTACGAGATTTAAAAATTCTTATATGAGCAAATTCAAATTTCTTCAATACTTACTGAATGGTGGAGTCTAGACTATTTATCTTGTCAAATGTTCACAGCTGAAAACACATATTCAAGCTACAGGATTATATACCTTAGACAGTGCGATATGAGTAATTGAAAAGGTTTAACTTGTAGAATCTTGAAGGTGTTGAGGAGATGTGTGTTTCTAGGCATTACAAGTTTGATACCTCGTGACCGGCACATGCAGCGCAGTGGTTAACGCACTCGCTTCATGTGATCTGGGAGGCGAGGGGAATTTCGAACCCAGATCGATCCCCGCCGCCGACCATCTTCACATTGGTGTTTCATGGTTTCCCTCTGAAATGTAGGTTAATGTCGGGATGGTTCCTACAATAAGTCGGCCATGACCGCTTCCTTCCCACTATCCTTCCCATTACCCAAGAACCTTCATCTCATCATCTTATAATCTCATTAATCATCCATCCGACGCCATTAGATCTTCATAAAAGTGCGTCGTTGAACCCAATATAAATAAAGATACCTCGTACCGCTTAAAAGTTGTCATCATAAAACTGATGTCAGGCTCAATCGACTCTCATAAATAATATTACTGTTTTTAATTCTTGGCGTTTCTTCTGGCTATGGAAGTGAGATTCGTATTTCATAAGTCGTTAATCAGTCCCCAAGTCAATACTAGTCGAACAGGTAGTAGTTGCCTTCGAACTTGTATCAGGAGTCTGTGAAGTTTGAAGGCAACTACTATCTCTACTACTCTAAAAAAAATCCAAATTTTTGTACTGTTAAGTGTATGTGGGTGTGCCACACGTTGAATGAATGAGAAGAGAGATTCATAGGAGTGTTTTCATTTCATTTTCAGAGGGTACTATCCGTATGATGCCTTGGTATCTCCCTTCTATGAGCTGACAATATTATATCAGACAGGTTTGCTGGCTTTTTTGATGAACTATCTCATATTAGTTGACGCATTCATGGTCATCAACTTTGTTCACGTCATCACCCAATTCAAAATATTACGTCACAAACTTGAGAACCTGCGCGCGCAAGCTGAGAGAAATGTCCTGTTGAGTAGTGTTCGAGGAGAGGTAGTCAGAAAGAGAAGAAAAATTGAACAAACATCATTTGTTGATAAAAATATTAAATATGATCGTTACAACAAACGTAAAATGTCCGAGAGAAAAGTAGCAACATTTCAACCATTTCTAAAAAACATTCGGCATAATGCAATTGATGTGATATTTGGAGAAATGATAGTCATTGTGAATGAAACAAAAGAGAGACGTGGACAAGAAGATGTCGATGAAGAGCGCGTTGAAAAAGGATCGAATACAAAAGTCGACTCAGAGATGTGTCGACTGTTGAAAGAATGCGTGGAACATCATAAATCATGCATCAGGTGATTATTTACAATTCGATTAATTGATTATTCACTTTATCTTTATTGCACATTTTGATCCAGCTGTAATCTTACAAGAATGAATGAGATAGAATCATAGTCGTAAGGTTGCATATTGATGATCGGGGAACGATCAACAGCTTTTTCATTCAACTTTAGTGAACCAGGAAACGATACGTGTTTTCCTAGCCTTGAAAGATGAGCTGGAAAATTAGTACCAATATCATATTGTAATATTGTATATATTTATACTATCCATTTTCATATATATGAATATTTGTGTGTATCTATATTGTTGTATGAAATTATATTCATTTCTATGTATTGTATTTTATTGTAATATTTTATTGTATATTATTTTAAATATTGTCAAAATAAAATAATATGCGAATTTTTTCACCAAGCCTATCATGAACACTTCATCAAAATTCAATGTCTATGGAGTTGAAGGGTGTATGTCATACAGGTCAAGGTATATAGAGTTCCGAAGTATATTCCGTATGAATATATTGTTATCTTATAGGCTTCTGTAAAGTAACAAATGACAAACAATCGTTACCACAGCAACGATGTGAACTGGTGAATTATCAACTTATTTTCTGATTCTTTTTTTTTTTATTCTGATTACCAACACTTCTGAATATTTTGATTGGTCAATTCCAACTGGTGGGCATTGTTGTCTGTCTATTCAACAATGGGTGATGACGTCACTTGACAGAAGCCTATAACTCATGCTGCGATTTGCGCAGTAGTAATGAATTATCTTGTTTGATTTCAGTGCCACATCAGCGCTCACAAGCATCTTCAGCGTGCGGATGTTGTACCTCACAGGCTGGAATCTTATCGGCATCATAGTCTTCGCACTGTTCACGAAACTGGTAACAATTCACTTTATATCATGTGGCAGCACATCAACCCTCGAAAAACAGAATCTTGGAAAAAACAACTTCAGAAAACCCACTTCTACGGGGAACCATTTGTCCGACAGTTCGTAACAAAATCTCAAAAAAAAAATCTCCGAAAACCCATTTGTCCGACAATTTGTTTACTCGACTGACCAAATCTTGGAAAAATCTTTTTTTTTCCCTCTCCAGTACTCCTTTGACTCCAGTGAATCCCTTACTCCGATCATTATGCCTCCTCCCCAATTACTTGACACCCTGTCTTTCCTATAGATAGCATATCCACCTGGTAACACTTCACTGTCCCCTATGTCCTCATTCAGCCACGTTTCTGTTGCTATGAATATATCGGGATTATAGATGTCTATGATGTTACTAATCTTCCTTGCTTTGTCTTGGCTCCTTATGCGTCTGCAATTAACTTGCAATATTCTGCAATGATCATTATATTCCTTTAGTTGCTAATTTTCTTGAATTATCTGACCTCCTGTTGGTTTCCACTGTGTTGCCTCCATCGAGACTTGCCTGAGACGTCGCATCTCTTCTACTTAGCAGCTGCACTGGTTATCTCTAACATCGTGATTGATGTTCAAGTGACGATTTTCTTCAATGTTGACCCTGATGCAGTTTGCACATTTAGCCTCTTCACGTTTTCACTCCCTATACATATGATTCCCTGCACAGAATCCACATGACAACTTGCTTGCACAGTCCTTCCCCATATGGCCGTATCCGTTACATTTAAAACAACGTAGCACCTTGAGCTGCTCAACTACATTGAACGTGTAGTACCCCATGTAAAGGCCATACTGTAATACGCTATCTTTATGGATCGCAGGCACCTCTACGACGATATTTACGGATTTGTTGTTATAGTTGTTTTTACCATGTAAAATTCTGATATCCCCCTTCTTGAATTCATTTTGCTGACAAATTTCACTTTCCCACTCTGCCCACTTCTCACAAATCTCGTCATTGTGTACGCCAATTATTATTACCTCAACGTATTTACTTTGCAGATTATTGATGGTTTTCCCGCAGTTTTTCCCTGATTATGTTGGGCTGTTGTTCTTCATTGTGTCCTGCTGTTGCCCTCTCTCCTCCTTGCCCTCAGAGCCTTCTTTCCATTCTGTATACATCTCCTTCTGTTTCTTCTTATAACGTTCCCGTTGCTCATCTATGCTGATTCTGACGTTACCATTTTCCCCACCACCAGCACTTTCATCATTTTCTTCTAACGTCTTGTTTTTATTGGTCAGGTTCGTACTAAATCTCTCTCTGTGTTCTCTTATACTCTTTCTGCTGATTCTCTAGACTCTCTTTAACATTCATCTTCTTGCTTTGTACGGGTACCTCTACCAGCTGGCTCACCTCGTCTGTCCTCAGTTCCCTTGATAACATTTTAGTAGAATATTTATGCATTATTACTTCTTCCATTATCGTTACAGGCACCCGGATTCGACGTGAAGCAATTCGGCTCTCTGTTTATCGTCCTTGTCGGTGTTTTTGAGTTCTTCGTCCTTTGTTTGAAGGCAACTGAAATAACTACTGAGGTAAAGACAGACACGTTTGTTCATGTTATTTGCGTATGTTTGGATTGTTGAATTTAACTGTGGAAAATGATAATTATGGCACTTGTAGAATCCCACCTCCCAATATTGGACAAATTGAAGAACAAGACCTGCATTAATCCTCTTAAAGGAAAAATTTATGAAATATTCGGAAAAATCACTCATAATATCAGAAAGCCTGGAATATGATCATGATGATATCATCCATCTTTTAATTCTTATGAACTCATATTCACCGCCTCATTGGCTCAGTCAACTATCACTTACTGCGGTAGAAACTGAAGTCAGGTTGGGCGTGGGTTCGAGTCCAGCATAAGGCATGAGTTTATGTAAAAGTCCTTCCACCTTTCATCATGTCATCGTTTTATTACCGTCCGCTCATTCGTACCCCCGTAAAACCTATCTGTTGGTGAGGTCGTTAAGCAGCATTAAAATGAATAACTCATATTCCACGATAACTCTTTACATTCCCAAAATTTCCATTTAAGAAACATTTCGGCATCACGTAAACGATTGTACCTCATCTCCCTCTCCTCATCTTGGTAATAGTGTGAAAATAATGGTGAATGTTCTTCAAATATCATTTTTTATAATCAACGACGGCTTCCAATGGAATTAATAATAATACAAAATCAATCATATACCCTGGATCGACAATACTGTGAGAGATTTATTACTTATTTGTGATAAACATTAATAGTTCCTCTTTTTATTGTTAATTTCTCAGAACGAACTGATTGTTGAGGCGCTGTACAGCTGTGATTGGCTGGAAGCTTCTGACGACTTCAAACGCTCGATGCGTATTTTCATGACGGCTGCCAACAAGCCTCTTGAAGTTAGCATCGCTGGATTCGTACCACTCTCACTTGAGACCTTCCTAGCGGTATGTTATACTTGATATAAAAATATTAATATTTATAAAATAAAGACTGAAACTACATTACTGAGCCATTGTCACAATACCGCTACAAACTTATTTGAACTGTTGTTTCTATCATTTTTAATTTTTCATTCATGAATGTATCATATGGAAATATAATTCCGCTGATGATGTATTATAATTAGAGAGTTCCACGGAATATAGAAAAGTGTCAATAAGCTGATTCGGAGTACATAAAAGCATTCATAACATTGAAGGTAAACTAAAACTACCAGTTGGTAATCCGCCAATTAATTCTTCTCAACAATGGACCTGAATTACATAACAATAGTCACAACTAACTATACATTAACTAACTGTGAGAATTTCTGAATTTCTAATATGGAGAGAACTCTTGTCAGTTGGAGATTGTCATCAGCATGGCCGGTAACATATTCTATTTGCTTTTGAGGCTAACTCGATTTTGTAATAAAATATCACCAATCGGGCCAGAATACTAAAGCATATATTTTCATTCCCGTGAGTATGAATAATGTAAATGTATGAATAATATATTGAAGGAACGACATTTGCGTTGCTTGACCACTAAGACAGTCACATCTTTTACGAATAATACGCTATTTAAGTTTAGTTGGATATTTCTTTGAAAAACTCATTCATAAGCCATTAAATAGCCATTCCACTGCCACTGACACACTCATTTTCGAAATATCTATTCATAAAGAATTTACCTGTTATAGTAAGTTCGAATTTTCAATAGATAATGAAACTACATATTTACGTACAAGACTGATACTGAACTTGCTTTATAACATTTTTCATAGAAAATGATTATTCCCAATTTAATCTGGTTCAATCAGCCATATGAGTATTTGAAATTTAATGACCTGATTCATATAAATCAATTTATGGGTCAATTCATAATTATTCATATACGATATGATAGTGATAATGATTATTATTATTATTATAAATAGCCCTGACTGTATTGTGTGTTTTGGTTTCAGGTGTTGAATAAAGCGTATTCCTACTTCACTGTGATGAGTGACCTGATAAAGTGAAGAGGGTGACGTTCGGGGGCCTCTTTCCTTGGTGTGTTCGGGACTGCCCGACTCAGCTTCTTGTAAGTTATTCTTTTAAATACTTCAAGAAAGTAAAATGATAATATTAGGCAGCTCATCAAATCCTCAAAAAATCGAATCCTAGAAAACCCATTTCTCCGAAATGTCCCAACTTCCAACCCAACTCCCAACCCAGTTCGAATATTTGTTATTTCCGGAGATTTGGGTTTTCGGAGATGTGGTATCTCTAAGATTAGGTATGTAGCCTGATAACACTACAATATTCGTCCTGACCGTAGGGCCAAGTCTTATCTGTCAAGTCATAGTCAAGTCAACCTAGTATGAATAATAAAGATATGTGTATCAAATTATTTTACCGGCAACTTTTTGACATAGTACGTTTATAAAATCGAAATCGTCTGGCAGTCAGGCAATCTCACCGTCAAGAACGCCGTCCTGCGCATTAGGCTCCAATTCGTAATATACACCTGTAGGGTGTTCTGGCACACAAATTCGGAGTGTCGCAATCATGAATTGGAAATAACATGCATACTATACAAAATATACATAATATAGCTCACATAATACATAGTATACATAATTACATAATAGACCTGCAGCTTCGACGTTCTCTCCTTCTCTCATACACAAACTCAAAAACCAATAACAACGACATATGAATCCGTCGCTTCAATATACACTGGTTGGTTAAAAGCAATCCCCAATAGTCTGTTGGGAAGATGGGAAGGATACGTTCGTGGTCTGATATTGAAGAACCATCTCAGCAGTATATATATTCATCGCTTCAATCACTGAGGAAACCACGGTGCAACTCAGTCAAGATGATCGTCCATGACGGAGATCGAACCAAGTCTTCTTGAATGACGGTTCAGTGCTCTAGCTGCTTATCCACTCATATAACCTTTCTATCAGCAGGTTTATTTTACCAACAATGATACATTGTTAATTTAATTGAATGTTTTCAACTTATTCAAATTACATTGGATCTCAAATGATAGGAAGAACAGTAATTTTGTATCACTTTTGTAAAACCAGTACTTCTATGTATTGTTTTCATTACGCTGTACCATCTTGGTATCCCGCATAGTGGCCAGCCGTCAAATAAATTGACATTCTCTCAATGATACGAATTTTGTATACATGAATGAAGATATTACAATTTCACATTTATATGTATGATTATAGTTAGCCCATTCATTTCATCCTCGTATTATTAATGTAACCCCACTTTTTTTCAATGTGTCCGAACTGAAAATGAAAAAGTCCTAACCCTAAATGCATTCGTACCGATAACAATTAACACCACCGCTAATTTGGTTCCAATTTTGAACCTGTTTTTCCAATAAATGTATCATTTATAAACCTTATCTATAATACTTTCCAGAAAATACTGATTTGGACATATGGTGGGGTCAGAAACTGAGTCCCTGATCCATGAGGGATGATATTCCTGATGACATTGATACCTGCACTGAGTTTGTCGATGTTTCATAATTTTTATTTTTTATGTAGAACAATAATTAGAACTTCATGATGACAACTAATTTGTTTGTTTTATGTTCGTAGACGCTGCTCCGCCCCTACGACGCTACCAACGCTACCAGCGCTATCGACGCTACCGACGCTATCGACGCTATCGACGCTACCCACGCTATCGACGCTACCGACGCTAGCCAAGGCGGTGGCTCACCTGTAGAGCCGCGTCGACGTCATGCCAGATCGCTTCAGCAGCACGCACAATCGCGTTCCGTTTTGTACACATCACGAGTGTCTTTCTATTTGTGTGGTTTCTTATTTTCTACGTCCTCTTTCGTCATTAACGAATTGAGTTAGATCTTCTCTTATTACACCTCCAGTTACGTTCGCAACAGAAATCGGTGAGGTTAATTAACCAAAAAAGAGTGTTCAATTCATAGCTATTCGACATTCAAAGTAACGACAGAATGCGCTTCTAAATGCAATATGACCAACGAAAGGTTACATGGAAACTTTCAACAATGTAGCATTTTTAATGAATGTCATTGTTGAGATATAGGAGCGCGCTTTCCATGGGAGTCGATTTAGCGGAATATCAATTTTTGGGTGATAACTTTTGAACAGTAGGCCCTACGAGATATCAAAATTCTGAAAACGAGGAAACACCGATATTTTCAATACTTTCAAGATGGTGTAAGCAATAAGTAATTGTCTCACATCGCATAATTGTCAGGCGTATACGGTTGAAAAATACGTATTTTTAAAAGCGTATGCGCCTGAAAATAAGGTGATTCGAGATAAGTATGTATTAATCCCACCATCTGGAAGGCATTGAAAATATATGTGTTTCCTCGTTTTCAGAATTTCGATATCGTATACTGTTCATAAGTTATCACCAAAAACCTGATATTCCTCTAAAACGACTCCCAAATGTGTTTTAGATTGTGAGAAAGAAACAGTTGTGGCCCTACTAATCTGTCTTTCCAAAGTCAATTGTTGACTGCTCATTTTCTGTTGTGATTCGACCTCTACAACACTTGTTGAAAATATTCTGCAGTAAGAAATGTGAAGTGAAATTTTATTTCAATAGCCTACTAGATTATTCAACACTAAAATATTTTTGGAATTATTGCGGATTTTATTGATAACTTTTGAATGATGTAAGATATGAACATTCTCAATTCATAGAAGAAACTCTGTGCCTCATTTCTTTACGTTGTGTCTACTTGACTTGTCGTTTCTACAATTTCTTATTCACATAACACTAACAGTATTTCATATGTTCAATAAAATCACTTTAGCTTGGCCTGAATGTCCCCTGCATTTTCACGAATAGAAAATTAAGCCTGACTGAAATCAACTGAACCTGACAAAACCTTTCAAGTAAATTAAATTTTAACACTCAATAAAATGATGGTATAACTAGTCACCGTTGCAGCAACACTCAACAATAAAGTCATATCCAAGTTGAACATCCCACATGCTGTGAATACTAGCTTACTACTTATCAGCTGTTGAGAGAAGCTTTGCAACTCCTGCTTTACCTGTGAGGTAATATTATCAACCAGCAGACATTGTTGTACCAATAACCAGGGCCGGCCCGTGGGCTGGGCGACCCGGGCGGCTGCCCAGGGCGCAACATTTCCAGGGGCGCAAAAATATACTGGCGCTTTAATGGCAAAATACGTTCTTGAATTATATATGAATTAAATACGACTATCGATTTGAATAATCTCTCCACATCAATAGAAGATTATAGTTGCTTAGCGCGAACTAGCGCTATCCAGGACGTTTTCCACATTGCGTTCACACTAAAGAATCCATGACTTCCGGAAATTTCGTGTAGTTCTCGAAACACGTAGAGTCGTATATAAAAAAAAACTTTCCCTGCGGGGCTTCATACCTTCTTCACTTGCATTCACTTTCACTATGCACACGTAGTTTGGGGGCTCACAATTGAGTCCTTGCCCGGGAAATGGGACTCTGTAGGAACAGTAGGGCCAGCTACATGTGATTAGCAAATATCAGTTAGACACATCTCTAGTTCTATTAAAAAATTAATTTGGACATCTAAATCTCATCTGAAACACGTTAAACCATATTAAAAAAGGTGTTATTTTTTTAAAATCCCTGCGGGGCCAGAAGGGGGCCTTCCCCCCTTGCCCCCCGCGGGTCACCGGCTTCGCATCAACGGGCCTTTGCACCACTGTTCGTGTAAGACATTTTCTTTTGCAATAATATCCCCTGCCCCCTTCCATCACCATCGCGATCGGCAAACTAGGATCGCGTATCGTCTCAAGCTTCGCCGTCGAATTTATAAAATCTACTCATATGTCGCCCAGGGCGCAAAAACATCACGAGCCGGGCCTGCAATGTTTTTTTAGCTTCATTGGCTGTTGTTTCACATGCTATTGCTATGCAATTACATTGAATAGAAGCCATAACAGACTTGAGATGAAATACATTATTTCCATATAAGATTCCGGTTTGTGATTTGGCTCTATCCCAACTAAAATACTTGTCTATACGTATGTAATAATTAGAACGAGGAGATACGAGATTGACGTCAGTATTTTGAAACCATAATTGGAATTGATGCATTCAAAACACTGGTACAAACCACTGTGAACAAGACGTAAACTGTGCAGTTTTTCTAGTGTGTTACGATTCGATTTTAATAGCTGATAAACTTAACAACGTTTAATCGAATTCTTGTGAATTATTCTCAACTTTTTCTCTCAGAATTATATGATTCAATCTTATTCTGTAGAATATATTTTCCGATCTTTTTATAATGATACATTCTACCAATAATATATTGATCCTTTTGTACCTTGCACGTAAAACTAGCACACTATTTATATACTGAATACAGATCAAATACACTGATAGGAACTGTGAGTATCCTATCACGACTAGGGTGGCTTCACCTACTTCATTGAGCAATACAACATCCAAAGCGACAAAAACCATAATCGTTGACCAAAATAAAAACAATTCTAAATAAAAATATCTCTTATACATCGACAATAAAGTAACGGTATTTTTATAAACAACATTATCAATAACCGTAATTGTTTCAATAAATTTCTTCAAATATATTGTAGTATAAAAATATCTAAGTATATATATATATAAGATATATATATAGATATTATATAACAATTCGATATAAATATCTATATTTAAATATCTAGGGAGTGTGATAACGAAGGATGGCAAGGTGGGGAGTGAGATCAAGAATAGAAGGGCAGCGGCTGAGAGTTTCTACCAATGTGTACGAAAATTAATATGGAAGGAGGGTATTCCAAGAAGATGTAAACTGATGATTTACAAGTGTTACTATCTACCCATCCTAACATACGGTGCAGTAACATGGCCAATGGGGGGGAAAGAGGAAGCAGACATCCAAGCAGCGCAGATGAAGTTCTTGAGAGGGGTGGTGGGAGTGACTAAGCTAGACAAGATCAGGAGTAAGAAGATTAGGGAGGACCTGGGAGTAGAGAAGTTGAGTTGGAAGTTGGGTCGAGAGAGATTAAGGTGGTTTGGACATATGAAAATAATGGGAGAAAATAGAATCCCGAGAAGAGAATTTGAAAAGGGGTAGGGATATGAGGGAAAGAAAAGTGGGTCGTCCAAGAGCTAGGTGGATTGATAGCGTTGAAGGAGATGTTCAAGAGAGAAATGAAGAGTGGGAGAGAGTAGAAAGAGAGAAATGGTAGGAAAACAGAGAAAGATGGAAGGAATTGGTGGAGCGGCAACAGGAGGAAGAAGACTGCGAAGAAGCTGGAGAAGCAGAGTACGGGCAAGAAGACGGAATGGCTCACCGTCTTCGACATCCCAGGCAGCCCTAGAAACGACGGTGGAGTCACCTTCACCCCCCAAACCCGACATCGTTGGATGGGGAGATCGAAATCGATATATATATATATATTGTAGTATGATGTCTCATACATGAACATACTGATGTTATAGCGCTTATACCACATGAGCAGTCTCGGACTGGCCAGGGCGGCTAGGCGGCGAATGCCGCCGAGGCCCCTGACCAGTGAGGCCCCCAAAATATATTAGTCTGCACTGATGTTTGACCTATGAAATAATCTTAATTAAATATAAAATACATGACAAAATCTAATAAAATATTGACTTTCTATGTCTGGGCCCGCCTGCGGCCTGTATACGACATGGTTAATGTAACTAGGAAATGTGGTGGGAGGTACACGTGTTTTTTTTTCAATATGTAGTACGTAAGCCTAGACTAAGAAATGTTTTTGTACCATATTTCATAGGAAATGAATGCTCTATGTTGTACTTCTATGTTTCTATCGGCTTCGGCAACTGGCGTTTGAAGGCGATGAGTGAATTCTGTTATTTCGTTCACAAAATGCGATGCTTGCTGGCAAGGAGGCCCCTGAATCATTCATGTTCTGCGAACCTTTGCGGTTATTAATAAACAAAATGCAACAATGCAAGTGCTTTGTATTATAATAATCTTTATCTTCGATATTTTGCGCTCATTAACAAGATTGCACAGTTACAGAATTTAATAGATAATATGTTGTAAGGGCCACCCTTGTGCAAGTAAATCATATCGCTATTCAATGTAGGCCTATTTTGTATAAGTGGCAGTTGCTCTTTCGACTTCTAATGCGTTGCACTGTTTCATCGTTCAAATTACACGTGCGAGTGCGTTTTTGTTCTTCTTTTGTTCTTCCACATTATATTCTATACTAGGCGAACGTAGAATGTGCGTTGTGTGATGAGCGAGATATCTAGAAAGTAAAATCTGAAACTCTACATACCTTGATCATATGAAATGAACTTCATTCGACACCAACGAATCTAGAGAGCCGTGAATTAACAATGCAACATTTTTCTGCTATTATTTCTATTTATTTAATTATTAAAAAACATGTATTACATTATTTTCTTCGAAACGGCTGGTCTGAATTGCATACAAATTTGTAATATGTGTATAATTTCCGTGTATACATTCGGGGGAAATTTGAATAACTGGTATATTGGAGAGATTTTATTTTATTTGACTCTGAAAAGTGGCTGGAAATTGCAGTTTTTGGGTAATTCAGACACCTTTTTCTTGGAAATGGCTGATGCGAGTATAGCCAAATTTGCTGAGGATTTAGGGACCATCAAGTTATACTCATAAAAAAATACTAGAACATCAGAGCTCTCACCAGTGCATGAAAATTAATTGCGAAAGGTCCAAAAGTACCTTAGTTAACCCTGTACATTTCGGCCAAAAAATTTTGTCCTCTGAAATTCATTGTTGAATTTCTCAGTTCTGTTGTTATTTATTCATATGGTTATCAAATTCGAACACAAATCCGGTCTCCGTTTCAAAATCGAGTTAATTTAAAGATTTTAGAGCAAAAATCAACTTAGTGTACTCACCATGGTAGGGTCCTATATAGAATTCTGGAATCCTTCTAATTACTTTTCCATTAGCATTATTAGCAAAATTTCAACGGAATAACTCTTTCGAAATGTCCTCTCGTCTTCCTACAAAATTTTAGCCGAATCAAAAATGATGATTTTTGATGACTCTGAAAAGTGGCTGGAAATTGCAGTTTTTGGGTAATTCAGACACCTTTTTCTTGGAAATGGCTGATGCGAGTATAGCCAAATTTGCTGAGGATTTAGGGACCATCAAGTTATACTCTTAAAAAAATACTAGAACATCATAGCTCTCACCAGTTCATAGAAATTAATTGCGAAAGGTCCAAAAGTACCTTAGTTAACCCTGTACATTTCGGTCAAAAAATTTTGTCCTCTGAAATTCATTGTTGAATTTCTCAGTTCTGTTGATATGTATTCATATGGTTATCAAATTCGAACACAAATCCGGTCTCCGTTTCAAAATCGAGTTTGATTTAAAGATTTCAGAGCAAAATTCAACTTAGCGTACTCGCCATGGTAGAGTCCTATATATATAGAATTCTGGAATCCCTCTAAATACTTTTCCATTAGCATTATTGGCAAAATTTCAACGGAATAACTCTTCAGAAATGTCCTCTTGTCTTCCTACAAAATTTTAGCCGAATCAAAAATGATGATTTTTTATGACTCTGAAAAGTGGCTGGAAATTGCAGTTTTTGGGTAATTCAGACACCTTTTTCTTGGAAATGGCTGATGCGAGTATAGCCAAATTTGCTGAGGATTTAGGGACCATCAAGTTATACTCTTAAAAAATACTAGAACATCATAGCTCTCACCAGTTCATAGAAATTAATTGCGAAAGGTCCAGAAGTACCTTAGTTAACCCTGTACATTTCGGTCAAAAATTTTTGTCCTCTGAAATTCATTGTTGAATTTCTCAGTTCTGTTGTTATTTATTCATATGTTTATCAAATTCGAACACAAATCCGGTCTCCGTTTCAAAATCGAGTTTGATTTAAAGATTTTAGAGCAAAATTCAACTTAGCGTACTCGCCATGGTAGAGTCCTATATATATAGAATTCTGGAATCCTTCTAAATACTTTTCCATTAGCATTATTGGCAAAATTTCAACGGAATAACTCTTCAGAAATGTCCTCTTGTCTTCCTACAAAATTTTAGCCGAATCAAAAATGATGATTTTTTATGACTCTGAAAAGTGGCTGGAAATTGCAGTTTTTGGGTAATTCAGACACCTTTTTCTTGGAAATGGCTGATGCGAGTATAGCCAAATTTGCTGAGGATTTAGGGACCATCAAGTTATACTCTTAAAAAAATACTAGAACATCATAGCTCTCACCAGTTCATAGAAATTAATTGCGAAAGGTCCAAAAGTACCTTAGTTAACCCTGTACATTTCGGTCAAAAATTTTTGTCCTCTGAAATTCATTGTTGAATTTCTCAGTTCTGTTGATATGTATTCATATGGTTATCAAATTCGAACACAAATCCGGTCTCCGTTTCAAAATCGAGTTTGATTTAAAGATTTCAGAGCAAAATTCAACTTAGCGTACTCGCCATGGTAGAGTCCTATATATATAGAATTCTGGAATCCTTCTAATACTTTTCCATTAGCATTATTGGCAAAATTTCAACGGAATAACTCTTCAGAAATGTCCTCTTGTCTTCCTACAAAATTTTAGCCGAATCAAAAATGATGATTTTTTATGACTCTGAAAAGTGGCTGGAAATTGCAGTTTTTGGGTAATTCAGACACCTTTTTCTTGGAAATGGCTGATGCGAGTATAGCCAAATTTGCTGAGGATTTAGGGACCATCAAGTTATACTCTTAAAAAAATACTAGAACATCATAGCTCTCACCAGTTCATAGAAATTAATTGCGAAAGGTCCAAAAGTACCTTAGTTAACCCTGTACATTTCGGTCAAAAATTTTTGTCCTCTGAAATTCATTGTTGAATTTCTCAGTTCTGTTGATATGTATTCATATGGTTATCAAATTCGAACACAAATCCGGTCTCCGTTTCAAAATCGAGTTTGATTTAAAGATTTCAGAGCAAAATTCAACTTAGCGTACTCGCCATGGTAGAGTCCTATATATATAGAATTCTGGAATCCTTCTAAATACTTTTCCATTAGCATTATTGGCAAAATTTCAACGGAATAACTCTTCAGAAATGTCCTCTTGTCTTCCTACAAAATTTTAGCCGAATCAAAAATGATGATTTTTGATGACTCTGAAAAGTGGCTGGAAATTGCAGTTTTTGGGTTATTCAGACACCTTTTTCTTGGAAATGGCTGATGCGAGTATAGCCAAATTTGCTGAGGATTTAGGGACCATCAAGTTATACTCTTAAAAAAATACTAGAACATCATAGCTCTCACCAGTTCATAGAAATTAATTGCGAAAGGTCCAAAAGTACCTTAGTTAACCCTGTACATTTCGGTCAAAAATTTTTGTCCTCTGAAATTCATTGTTGAATTTCTCAGTTCTGTTGATATGTATTCATATGGTTATCAAATTCGAACACAAATCCGGTCTCCGTTTCAAAATCGAGTTGATTTAAAGATTTTAGAGCAAAATTCAACTTAGCGTACTCGCCATGGTAGAGTCCTATATATATAGAATTCTGGAATCCTTCTAAATACTTTTCCATTAGCATTATTGGCAAAATTTCAACGGAATAACTCTTCAGAAATGTCCTCTTGTCTTCCTACAAAATTTTAGCCGAATCAAAAATGATGATTTTTTATGACTCTGAAAAGTGGCTGGAAATTGCAGTTTTTGGGTAATTCAGACACCTTTTTCTTGGAAATGGCTGATGCGAGTATAGCCAAATTTGCTGAGGATTTAGGGACCATCAAGTTATACTCTTAAAAAAATACTAGAACATCATAGCTCTCACCAGTTCATAGAAATTAATTGCGAAAGGTCCAAAAGTACCTTAGTTAACCCTGTACATTTCGGTCAAAAATTTTGTCCTCTGAAATTCATTGTTGAATTTCTCAGTTCTGTTGATATGTATTCATATGGTTATCAAATTCGAACACAAATCCGGTCTCCGTTTCAAAATCGAGTTTGATTTAAAGATTTCAGAGCAAAATTCAACTTAGCGTACTCGCCATGGTAGAGTCCTATATATATAGAATTCTGGAATCCTTCTAAATACTTTTCCATTAGCATTATTAGCAAAATTTCAACGGAATAACTCTTCAGAAATGTCCTCTTGTCTTCCTACAAAATTTTAGCCGAATCAAAAATGATGATTTTTGATGACTCTGAAAAGTGGCTGGAAATTGCAGTTTTTGGGTAATTCAGACACCTTTTTCTTGGAAATGGCTGATGCGAGTATAGCCAAATTTGCTGAGGATTTAGGGACCATCAAGTTATACTCTTAAAAAAATACTAGAACATCATAGCTCTCACCAGTTCATAGAAATTAATTGCGAAAGGTCCAAAAGTACCTTAGTTAACCCTGTACATTTCGGTCAAAAATTTTTGTCCTCTGAAATTCATTGTTGAATTTCTCAGTTCTGTTGATATGTATTCATATGGTTATCAAATTCGAACACAAATCCGGTCTCCGTTTCAAAATCGAGTTTGATTTAAAGATTTTAGAGCAAAATTCAACTTAGCGTACTCGCCATGGTAGAGTCCTATATATATAGAATTCTGGAATCCTTCTAAATACTTTTCCATTAGCATTATTGGCAAAATTTCAACGGAATAACTCTTCAGAAATGTCCTCTTGTCTTCCTACAAAATTTTAGCCGAATCAAAAATGATGATTTTTTATGACTCTGAAAAGTGGCTGGAAATTGCAGTTTTTGGGTAATTCAGACACCTTTTTCTTGGAAATGGCTGATGCGAGTATAGCCAAATTTGCTGAGGATTTAGGGACCATCAAGTTATACTCTTAAAAAAATACTAGAACATCATAGCTCTCACCAGTTCATAGAAATTAATTGCGAAAGGTCCAAAAGTACCTTAGTTAACCCTGTACATTTCGGTCAAAAATTTTTGTCCTCTGAAATTCATTGTTGAATTTCTCAGTTCTGTTGATATGTATTCATATGGTTATCAAATTCGAACACAAATCCGGTCTCCGTTTCAAAATCGAGTTTGATTTAAAGATTTTAGAGCAAAATTCAACTTAGCGTACTCGCCATGGTAGAGTCCTATATATAGAATTCTGGAATCCTTCTAAATACTTTTCCATTAGCATTATTGGCAAAATTTCAACGGAATAACTCTTCAGAAATGTCCTCTTGTCTTCCTACAAAATTTTAGCCGAATCAAAAATGATGATTTTTTATGACTCTGAAAAGTGGCTGGAAATTGCAGTTTTTGGGTAATTCAGACACCTTTTTCTTGGAAATGGCTGATGCGAGTATAGCCAAATTTGCTGAGGATTTAGGGACCATCAAGTTATACTCTTAAAAAAATACTAGAACATCATAGCTCTCACCAGTTCATAGAAATTAATTGCGAAAGGTCCAAAAGTACCTTAGTTAACCCTGTACATTTCGGTCAAAAATTTTTGTCCTCTGAAATTCATTGTTGAATTTCTCAGTTCTGTTGATATGTATTCATATGGTTATCAAATTCGAACACAAATCCGGTCTCCGTTTCAAAATCGAGTTTAATTTAAAGATTTTAGAGCAAAATTCAACTTAGCGTACTCGCCATGGTAGAGTCCTATATATAGAATTCTGGAATCCTTCCAATACTTTTCCATTAGCATTATTAGCAAAATTTCAACGGAATAACTCTTCTGAAATGTCCTCTTGTCTTCCTACAAAATTTTAGCCGAATCAAAAATGATGATTTTTTATGACTCTGAAAAGTGGCTGGAAATTGCAGTTTTTGGGTAATTCAGACACCTTTTTCTTGGAAATGGCTGATGCGAGTATAGCCAAATTTGCTGAGGATTTAGGGACCATCAAGTTATACTCTTAAAAAAATACTAGAACATCATAGCTCTCACCAGTTCATAGAAATTAATTGCGAAAGGTCCAAAAGTACCTTAGTTAACCCTGTACATTTCGGTCAAAAATTTTTGTCCTCTGAAATTCATTGTTGAATTTCTCAGTTCTGTTGATATGTATTCATATGGTTATCAAATTCGAACACAAATCCGGTCTCCGTTTCAAAATCGAGTTTAATTTAAAGATTTTAGAGCAAAAATCAACTTAGTGTACTCACCATGGTAGGGTCCTATATGGAATTCTGGAATCCTTCTAATTACTTTTCCATTAGCATTATTAGCAAAATTTCAACGGAATAACTCTTCGAAATGTCCTCTTGTCTTCCTACAAAATTTTAGCCGAATCAAAAATGATGATTTTTTATGACTCTGAAAAGTGGCTGGAAATTGCAGTTTTTGGGTAATTCAGACACCTTTTTCTTGGAAATGGCTGATGCGAGTATAGCCAAATTTGCTGAGGATTTAGGGACCATCAAGTTATACTCTTAAAAAAATACTAGAACATCATAGCTCTCACCAGTTCATAGAAATTAATTGCGAAAGGTCCAAAAGTACCTTAGTTAACCCTGTACATTTCGGTCAAAAATTTTTGTCCTCTGAAATTCATTGTTGAATTTCTCAGTTCTGTTGATATGTATTCATATGGTTATCAAATTCGAACACAAATCCGGTCTCCGTTTCAAAATCGAGTTTGATTTAAAGCTTTTCAGAGCAAAATTCAACTTAGCGTACTCGCCATGGTAGAGTCCTATATATATAGAATTCTGGAATCCTTCTAAATACTTTTCCATTAGCATTATTGGCAAAATTTCAACGGAATAACTCTTCAGAAATGTCCTCTTGTCTTCCTACAAAATTTTAGCCGAATCAAAAATGATGATTTTTTATGACTCTGAAAAGTGGCTGGAAATTGCAGTTTTTGGGTAATTCAGACACCTTTTTCTTGGAAATGGCTGATGCGAGTATAGCCAAATTTGCTGAGGATTTAGGGACCATCAAGTTATACTCTTAAAAAAATACTAGAACATCATAGCTCTCACCAGTTCAGAGAAATTAATTGCGAAAGGTCCAAAAGTACCTTAGTTAACCCTGTACATTTCGGTCAAAAATTTTTGTCCTCTGAAATTCATTGTTGAATTTCTCAGTTCTGTTGATATGTATTCATATGGTTATCAAATTCGAACACAAATCCGGTCTCCGTTTCAAAATCGAGTTTGATTTAAAGATTTCAGAGCAAAATTCAACTTAGCGTACTCGCCATGGTAGAGTCCTATATATATAGAATTCTGGAATCCTTCTAAATACTTTTCCATTAGCATTATTGGCAAAATTTCAACGGAATAACTCTTCAGAAATGTCCTCTTGTCTTCCTACAAAATTTTAGCCGAATCAAAAATGATGATTTTTTATGACTCTGAAAAGTGGCTGGAAATTGCAGTTTTTGGGTAATTCAGACACCTTTTTCTTGGAAATGGCTGATGCGAGTATAGCCAAATTTGCTGAGGATTTAGGGACCATCAAGTTATACTCTTAAAAAATACTAGAACATCATAGCTCTCACCAGTTCAGAGAAATTAATTGCGAAAGGTCCAAAAGTACCTTAGTTAACCCTGTACATTTCGGTCAAAAATTTTTGTCCTCTGAAATTCATTGTTGAATTTCTCAGTTCTGTTGATATGTATTCATATGGTTATCAAATTCGAACACAAATCCGGTCTCCGTTTCAAAATCGAGTTTGATTTAAAGATTTCAGAGCAAAATTCAACTTAGCGTACTCGCCATGGTAGAGTCCTATATATATAGAATTCTGGAATCCTTCTAAATACTTTTCCATTAGCATTATTAGCAAAATTTCAACGGAATAACTCTTTCGAAATGTCCTCTCGTCTTCCTACAAAATTTTAGCCGAATCAAAAATGATGATTTTTGATGACTCTGAAAAGTGGCTGGAAATTGCAGTTTTTGGGTTATTCAGACACCTTTTTCTTGGAAATGGCTGATGCGAGTGTAGCCAAATTTGCTGAGGATTTAGGGACCATCAAGTTATACTCATAAAAAAATACTAGAACATCATAGCTCTCACCAGTTCATAGAAATTAATTGCGAAAGGTCCAAAAGTACCTTAGTTAACCCTGTACATTTCGGTCAAAAATTTTTGTCCTCTGAAATTCATTGTTGAATTTCTCAGTTCTGTTGTTATTTATTCATATGTTCATCAAATTCGAACACAAATCCGGTCTCCGTTTCAAAATCGAGTTTAATTTAAAGATTTTAGAGCAAAAATCAACTTAGTGTACTCACCATGGTAGGGTACCCTATATAGAATTCTGGAATCCTTCTAATTACTTTTCCATTAGCATTATTAGCAAAATTTCAACGGAATAACTCTTTCGAAATGTCCTCTCGTCTTCCTACAAAATTTTAGCCGAATCAAAAATGATGATTTTTGATGACTCTGAAAAGTGGCTGGAAATTGCAGTTTTTGGGTAATTCAGACACCGTTTTCTTGGAAATGGCTGCTGCGAGTATAGCCAAATTTGCTGAGGATTTAGGGACCATCAAGTTATACTCATAAAAAATACTAGAACATCATAGCTCTCACCAGTTCATAGAAATTAATTGCGAAAGGTCCAAAAGTACCTTAGTACCCTGTACATTTCGGTCAAAAATTCTTGTCCTCTGAAATTCATGGTTGGAATCCTTCTAATTATCCTCACATATCCGTCACATATCCTTAAAATGTATAATAATATGTTCATAAGCGTGTTAACATATGGCATATAAAGTTCACGTAGGATTATATTTAGGCGTACTGAGAAACTGCATCGCCGCTTTGACAGTTGAATTGAATGACAGCTACGTTCTGTTGGTAGTATTGCTGCACGTGATTTCTTAAGCCTACTAATTGTGATGAATTTGGCGAACCTGATTCCTGAAATTATGAGTGATATAGGCAACAATGTTTTGGATATTTACAAAGCGTGCCAAATTATTATTAATTTATGTAATTATGCAGAAGAAACTGTTTTTCCAATACTGTAATTAGAAGATATTGAAAGAATAACTTACCGCCGTTGTTACCTGCACGATCACTTCGTATCTATAGTGATAGATAAGTTTCCGAAGGTAATGACACCTATTTTCTTAATGGTAATGAAGATTGCATGGCCGACCATAACCTAGAATAGGATAGTGGACATAATTTTCACATGAGGCCTAGGCCTATATGACACATTGTCATTCATGTACATGCGTTTATCCAAATCTAGACCCAACTTTTAATATTCATTACGCCAAGATCGATCCGAATGTATGTACTCGGTAATGATGGTTACTGAGGTCATTGAATTTAATGCTGAGGTCTAGGCCTAGTGAGCCCTAAACATTTTCAGGGGGCATATAACTGAAGCCGAGGCATTACAGCTATGGTCGTAGCATGAATATTTTGACACTAGGCAGTCTTATAGTCTGACTTAGAATCGCTAGATCCTGCAGGCAATTTCCACTGTCATAGACAGTTCTGCAATGAAACTTGATTGCTAGTGCATTAGGCCAAATGCAATTGACCTATTCTGCGTTCATTCCACATTTCAGACATGACCGCGGACATGACCACTTCTTTGAATAATTATGGCCACATCTAATAACAATAAACATGATATTATCATGGTGTTTCCTAAATAGGCCTAGTTTAGCAAAAAATATCATTTTGTGTACACATATGTAATACCAGTAGGGCCTACATTCCATAAAAAAATAAAGCTCTATTTAATCTATAGGCCTAACTCAAGTCAGAATAAAATAACAATAATATTATATCATTGATCAAATGATAATAATCTTTTTGAATAATAAGGCCTACACAGTCTGCATGCAGTATGATATGAGTTTGCTATATACAGGGTGAGCGATTAGACGGGTGATGCATCCATAGATAACTTCATCGCCTTGAATGCGGCGGTGGGCAGGGAAAGTGTAGCAGTAATACAACGATCAATGACAAGAGCTGTTCTCGTTCGTGTTGTGACTATTATAATGCAACCTCATTAGGAAGCAGTGACGATAGCTTTAGCTTATGAAACGAAATTACGACATGAAAACTGGATTGACATTTGATTTCATATTATGCCATTTTCTCTGAGTAAGCACTGCTTACTAAGCTTGCCCTGATTGCTCGCCCTTGGATAACATACATTTAGACCTGGATTTCTTAAAAACATAACCATAAAATTTTTGTAGTAGGCCTACACATTCTTAGTGGGATGCATGAAAAATATTCTTACAACCGACGAAAAGCTTATTGAAGATTAACGTAATGCTAAATTTTCGCTGATGGTCGGGATTAGTACCCGAGGCAAATTTTCCTGCACCGTATACAGATAACACACTGACCTTGCGATTACGGTTTTTGATGTCCGATTCGCATACCAAAATCATGGAGGAAATAGAATTTAGTACGGTGGATAATTAGTTTGAGCTACATTTAAATTTCAATTACCACTTTACTCTAAATTTGCATTGAAAATTTAATGAAATCTATTTCACAAGATTTTGAACATCTAAAAGGCCTAGATAATTAATCAAATGAACAGTTTCTTCTCCATTTTATTGATATTTACCACCTACCTTTAATACTCATTCAACCAATCTTAATTTTCTAAAATCTCAATCTTTCAACTGAAAACTTGTAGGCCTAACCGAAGAAAACCCATCTCATCTTGTGCATGCAAGTAATTTTTTAATATTAATTATTGCTTTATTTTACAGTTGGTTGTATTTCCAATCCAAAGCGTGGAGACGAGGACATTGGAGAGAAGAAGAGAGATGGGATAGAAAGAAGAAAGAAGAAGAAGAAGATAAAGACTGAAGAAAGAAGAAGAAGAGGAAATCTGAGAGAAATCATCATGACCGGTGGGTACCCCTTTCTTTTGGCAAAATTTTCAAGTTCCAAAATACTTTTTGTTAATTTTTTTTCTTCAAATCCGTTCAAAATTGATTCTAGTTTAGATATTTTAGAGCCAATACTAACTTGGTAGGCCTACGATTGTATGAATCGCCATTCCGTTCAAAAAGTTCATTCTGAAAATCCATCAGAAATGGCTGTTAAATAATGCGTAAATATGGGAAGTTTCACTTGGAAACATGAAGTTCATGAAATTGAGAATTTTTATTTATTCATTTATTTTTCATTTTTGTCCTTGTGGATTAACAATATAAATAGAACATTTAAGAGTTAATAATACGGACAGTCAAGGATAGAATGAGAGATTATAAATTAAAATCACACACAGTATTTAACCTTTTAACTGCTGAGTTTTCTGACACCAGCTGTACCCCCTGTGCTGAGTTTTTTTACGAAAATACAATAGTTTGTACAAATAGTTCCAGTTACTACATCTATGATCATTCTCCCATAATTTTTGGACGGTATCACAGAAATGATGAGTTCCTCAATATCGGTTGGAGAAAGCACATTATTTCGCCAAGCCAGCCCGCCAACATCAGCCATTTTCACTCGACTTGGAATCATAGTTTGACGTTTGAGTCGTTGACAAAACTTTCGTCTGAATAAACGCTAGTACTTATGAAATATATCGAAAGTCGACGTTGTTCTCAAGCAGTACATATGTTTGGCCAATAGATCGCGCAAAGCACAAAAAAAATCAGGTCGATAACTGAAGTTTGCCGGCCAGTAGAAAATAAACAGTAAAGCGCGGTATTCAAAACGCGGATACGCGTGCATAGCACGGTGGGCACGGCGGGCTAAAAGTATAACGCGTATACGCGTATGTAGCAGTCAAAAGGTTAAAATAGGCCTACAAACAGAAACATACGTGAAATAGTAGATGCTATTTTTTATAAATACCTAGCAACTATCAAATCAAGTAGCCTACCGGTACCGGTACTAAAATTAATAAATGAGTGTATAACAATCGAGTCAATATTGAAATTACATTTTGAGATTATAATTAAAAGTTAACATTCAAACTGAATTAAAATTAGAATTAAAAGTTAAAATTAAAAGGTAACATTAAAAGTTGAAAGTCAATTGATCAGTGGTTATAGTTTGATGTGACGAGTTATAATTTGAAATGGAGCTGTTTTATTCTAATGACTTGAAAGTCACGTCACCAAGTATGCTTACAGCAATGTATAAAACTTTTCGATACTGAATACGGTAATACGTTTTTTGGAATGAAAATGTTTAAAGTATTCTTGAACTGCCCAAGGCTTTTCACATTTTTAATACATTCTGGTAGTTGATTATACAGCCACAATATAGGCCTACCCCTAATATTACTATCTTGCTCGAGCAGTGTAGTTTTCTGCATTTGCCTTACTAATTGACCTTATTCCTATTTTCCTATTGTTACATTATTATTAAGGGGTTCCCTTTTAGGTTGACTACACAAGATTGAATGAAATTAAGCATGTTATAAATTTAAATTAGAAAACCATAATACCGTTATACGACTTACAAATGGACATATTATGAAATTGACAAAGTTTAAATCAAATTAACAGAATATTATATGAAATCGTACAATAGAAGTAGATCTCATCAACACATAAACGCCACACAAGTTGCCTACCACCCAGGCAATATACCTTCACTTGGATTATCACTGGTTAAACACAGTACCGTATATATGAATTTTTTCTCCGGTATGTTAGAAGTCTTTGCGACGCTCATCCAATAACCCTCTTGCTGTCAGTTATTACTGAAATTGTGGTATGTTCTTGATAATAAATAGACTAGGCCCTACCGTCAGATTATCTGTTCGAGCTACAAATACATTCTAAAATAGATAAATCTAGTTGAATTTGCATACCGTGGTGTATCAATTATTTCTCTGTTGAATATCAGATAGAAAATTAATTGAATAAACTTTATCACAAGCCACCCCAGTGGCTAAGTCAATTATCGCTAGCGGTAGTAACTGAAGTCACCGTTGGGCGTGGGTTCGAGTCCCGCATAAGGCATGGGTTTTTGTAAGCGTCCTTTCATCTATCATCACTTCATCGTTTCATTATCACCTGCTCATTCGTACCCCCGTATAACCTAACTGTTAGTGGGGTCGTTAAGCAACATTAAAAATAAAAAAATAAAAAACTTTATCACAAGACACTATCTTGGCCGCCCTCGGTAGCTCAGTCAGCTGAGGCACCGTTTCAGGAACTGAAGTCACCGTTGGGCTTGGGTTCGAGTCCCGCATGAGGCATGGGTTTTTGTAATCGTCCTTTCACTCATCATTCTTTCATAGTTCCATAATCACCTGCTCATTCGTACCCCCGTATAACTTGGTTGTTGGTGGGGTCTTCAAGCAAACAATAATCGACACTATCTTGTCTATTTTAATGCCATTTGCTCATTTTCAATCAACTTTAACTAACATCGAAACCTGTTACAAAATCATTGTTCCTCAATTAAGGTTATAAAGGATGAAAGGTAGGATCGTTTGGAAAAGGCTCGACGAGGGTGATCTCACCATCCAAAAAACTACCCAACACCATCCAGGCCTAACAAACTAAAATTTTGTATCCAGTGAAGAATGTGTTATTTTGTGATCACAACGTAACTTTGTCGATATAATATACTAATTATTTTCTTCTTTACAGTTGGTGGTATTTACTCTCCAGTGCATGGAGAAGCGGACGTTGGAGAGAAAAAGAGGGGAGAACGGATGAAAGAAGAAGGAGATGAGAGAGGAAGAAGAGGAAGGCGTAGCAGAACATCATGACTGCTGGGTACCGTTACTATTGTAGGTCTTTGATTGAAACTCTGATTTTGATTATTGTTTGCTTAGCAACCCCACCTACAACTTGGTTATTTGGGAGTATGGATGAGCAGGTGATAATGAAAAACGGAGTGGTACGTGAAATGATGTCTACAAAATCCCATTTTTTGTGTGGGACTCGAACCTACGCCCAACGGTTCCTTCAGTTTTCAAGCTACGGATAGAGACGAATTAAAACTCTTCAAATGGTAAATTACCTTGTAAAAATTTAGGAATAATGAATTGACATTGTAGGCCTAATCTTGAAAAAATACCAAAACATCCTTTTTTTCTCTCACCAGTTTGTATGCCTCAGAAATAAAGGGAAACCTCAATGCATCGTTCCCGGAACCATCGTTTTCCCGAATCTATCATTCTTTTTACTCATCCTATTCCCAAATACACAATGGTACACTTTCCTGGATGGATGGATATAGGTTTCTGGTCCCTTGAAAACGATACATAGGGGTTTCACTGTACAATATTTCAAGTAAGATATTCATTCTAATGTTGATTCTTTGGTGTGCAGGTTACAGCTTACTTTGAAGACTCATTCCGTGACTTTGAAGACTCATTCCGTGGCTTTGAAGACTCATTCCGTGGCTTTGGAGACTCATTCCGTGGCTTTGGAGACTCATTCCGTGGCTTTGAAGACTCATTCCGTGGCTTTGAAGACTCATTCCGTGGAGCATTGTGGCAGTAGGCAGTAGGTTAGGTAAGCTGCACTGGCAAGTGGGTAAACTGCCCTGTCTGCGCCCGCACCCCCAAGGTATGATCCAGCCGAAAATGATCCCTGAGCCGGGTAGGCCAGCCTAGCGTGGTTTGATCAGCCCTGATGCCTTAATCCAACTCGATCAAACTCAGAATGGTGGAGTTTCCGGCCTAGAGTTCAACAACAGGCAGTGACCAAGCAAAGTCATAGTAAATAAACTACTGCTCCGAGTAGGGATCTTGTTGCCCTGAGCTAAAAGAAACCTGATACCCATGAGCACTGGTGCCTGTTCTCACCTGGACCGTGGCTAAAAGTCTGACCCCACCTGGACCGTGGCAAAATGGCCTGCACCTAGGTCGTGGCTAAAGGACCTAACCCGGGGCAAGGGGAAGAAATCTGGATGTCTCTTTGACGAGACTCTTGCTGTTGCGTGTGAGACAGACGCCAGTGTGTCTTGCATTCAAGGGTATACTGTCACGCGTCTTACCAACATCTAAGATCGTGGACGGGCTTTGGTGAAGACCTTGTACTCGATCATGTGAGAAAGACTTGTGTAGATTCGTGAAAGCTACCTTGCCTTTCTCTCATGCAAGGGTTCATTGTCATCCCCAAATCCCTTCCCTCTTCCCCTTGCCCCCCCTTGCGGGCGCAGATGGGAGTATCAGTACCACAGAGTATCTAGGAAATATAGGATATTAAAGAGGATGTATCAACTATCAAGAATATCATTATGTCATTGTAACTTATCATCAGTTTATTACAACTTGTATCAATAAATCATTCAATCATAAAATGTTCAATTACATTGTATTATTCATTATGCTTGACAACAAGCATGCAGTGGAGAAATATCTTGACAGGCCAACTGTATCGAAGTCGCAGCGTTGATTGCTCCAAAGGATGAAGTCTACTCCCTGCGAGTGATGCTGGATAACTTGCAGAAGCCTGGGCATGCAATTCGCTTGGCGAATCTGAAACAAGTGGAAAGAAATCTATTAGTTACTTTTATACATAATTCTTATATGCTGGCCTTCTATATCTGCGTTACTAAATTTGTAACATGACATTCTGAAAATCCTACCAATCTGGAATTAGTCAAATGCATAAAAATTAGTAAATATTCTTGAAAATGAATTGTATGTGGAACGCTGGCATATTTTTTCTCTTACTTCATGTTCCCTAAATAATAAATATCAAGTTGCTACTTTTGATTTGATTTTGATACTATTAAACCATTTTTCAACTTGAAATGAAAGTACTGTGATATAAAAATAGAAATGCAAACTGATTGACGTAATAAATCTATTCATAATATCTCCATCTTCATTAAAACCAGTTATTTCATTCATTTAGTTAGTTATTTATATTCATTCAGTATACTATTTCAATAGCCTATTGAATATTTGAAAAATCATATTTTATTCAGAATCATGTTCCAATGATGGGAGGAATATATCCACAATTTAAATGAGTTGATGTCTCAAAAATTAGTTGTACTCTACTAGCCTAGGCCTATTATATGGTTGGATATTATCCAGCACATTAAAATTGATTGACTGATCATTAATTCTCAAACTCCTATGACATTATAAGGGAGAGACTTGAATGAATGAGTACCGTAAGTAATTTTTAAGGATTTTCAGACTAATGTGATATCTTTTCGGAATGCCGTACCTTCGATCAGCGTTCTCATTGGTTGGAAGCCAATACCGAGCGACACCAACCTGACCTACCTAACCCTAACCTTGATCACCTTTCCGCCCTAGAATGTGGTGATGTGCTCGATACCGGGTCGGTATACCGGGCGACACCAACCTGACCTACCTAACCCTAACCTTGATCACCTTTCCGCCCGTGAATGTCCCACCGAGCGCTGTAGTAAAGTACGGCATTCCGAATTTATGCCACTCTCTTTTCAGACTGGACTATTTTCACTACTGGACTAATTTATTCATTTTGGGTTTCAACGATGCACTGTAATGATCATCAAGATCTATTGGTATCAAACGAATGATTAATGAGATGAAGATTTCTTAGGCAACTGGAAGGAAAGTGTAAAAGAAGCGGTCGTGGCCTATATTGTAAGAACCATCTTGACATTAACCTGCCAGGGCTACAGAGGGAAACCACGAAAAGACTCTGTAAAGGTGGCCTGTGGCAGGAATTGAACTGAGGTTCGATATGCTTCTCACCTCCTAGATCACATGAAAAGAGGGCGCAAGCAACCAAGCTGAATGTAACGCAACCTATTTACTTTGCCATTCTATCACACTACCACATAAGCAGGGATAGATTTTTGTACCAACATCAATGAAAATACACAAAGACCTGATATGTTGCTATAGTAGCTACCTCTGTTAGATAAACATGAGCCAATTCAAGTTCTATTCCACTGGTATTGAGAATGAGAGTTACGTAATTTCAGTAAAGACTGCAGATTATTGAGGGGAACTAGTGTTACTAAAGGCCTCGTAATATCACCTGTATCACTCAACTCCCTCACTACCCTGTAAATGACCCGGTTTTATGAAAAAGGGGACAATAACGGGTACAGTGTTTGTATAGTTCATACTCTGAAAGTCATCTTCTCTCAAATTATTCTTGTTTTATATTCTAAAAACTGCTATTATAGGGCTATCAAACTGCTATAGCTATATTATACACCCAAAAAATTACAAGTTACTACAAATTCTACAATTCGGGAGGAATGCTTTTGACTACGCATGTCATGACGCTGTCCTGATATTCCTTAGCTTTGAGTACGGTCACCCTACTTTTGCATAATATTACAAATAATTATTCATCACGGTTGAGAGAACTAACACCATGGAAATTCACATTTTCATCCCATCATCTACGTCACAGATCACCACGGACTATTATGTAGAGTAATTACAATTTCTGTGATACAGTAAACCCTCGTTAATCCAAACTCGGTTAATCCGAAATTTGACATATTTCGAACTTGAAATCGGTCCCCAGCTGAAGGTATAGGCATTTCAATGTTAATTAATATGGTTAATCCAAATTCCAGCAAACCGTAGTTCGAACTAATATTTCGTTCCTTCAATTGCTTCAACACTGATTTCGGATTGGATAATTCAAAATAATCCGAGTGAATTCCGTGAAGTTATCACTGTTTTCCCCATTTCCATCCTTTTTATTTGATGCGTAAGAATGAGTGGAAGCATGCTCAGCTGTTCCATGCTTTGTGTACCGAATGCAGTCGACCTTGACGAAGTCTGAGCTCGGAACACTCGTTCGTCCGACTCGGGACGGCCGAGCGCCAATAGAAACGGGCCATATGAGGATCACGCGTCACGGAGATAGCTGAGTACACACGATCAGCGAGGCCCTTAGCAACGGATCTATCACGTAGTCTCAGCCGGTGTCACAGCTTCCTCTAGCACGCAATACGAAATTAACTATATTCTGAGCAGGAAAAATTACTTTTTGATTAATCCGAATTTTTATAAACCGAAATCATTTTTTTTAGGTCCCTTTGATTTCGGATTTATTGTACCATCTTATTGGATATTACTTGAAGAAATGATGGATGGAGGTCTATACCAGTATATATTTGTATTTCTTCAATCCATAATATGCATTGCCTGTAGACCGTAGTTCTGGTGTACGAGTTTAGAAGTTCAAATTATGACTAATATACACATTTTCGTCAAGCCCAGAACCAGAGGTCCCTTACCCCTCACTCCGCCCCTGACTGTAAAAACTGCACCATTTGATCAAAATCCATATCGGAAGAAAATGTGAATGTTCCGATGTTGATGAGATGGGATTTCTATACACAGTAGTCGTCTTTCTAACAAATGCTATGTTCAACAATTTGACGCGCACCCGATAGGGTGATTTGTTAATTAGACCTGTGCAATATACTGTAACCAATCATCTTGCGAAACGATGATGACATGGCCATTGTGTACCTATTGTTATTATTATTATTATACAGTACAACCTTGATAGTACGACGCTCGATACAACGACGATCGCGGTAGAACGTCGTTTTGAGATAGTACCGGCCAATCCTCATAAGACTCAATGTTATTTTATTTTGTTAGTACGACGCTCATTATAACGACGATCGCGATAATACGACGATTTAACTGTCGCCCCTGAACGTCGTACTATCAAGGTTGTACTGTATTGGGTTTAACAATGCACTGTTGTGATAGCAAAGATCTATTGGGGTCGGGTCGATGATTAATGAGATGAGGGTTTCTTGGATATTGGGAAGGAAGCAGTCCTGGCTGTTATTGTGGGAACCATCCTGGCATTAGCCTGGACTACAGAGAAACCACGAAAAATCCCTGTAAAGATGAACGGCGGCAGGGATCGAACCGCGAAATTGTTCCCCTCGCCTGCCGGATCATGAAAGCAAGTGCGTTAACTACTGCGCTGCATGTGCCGGTGCTGACAAAGAATATTGAAATATGGATTTTGACCAAATTTCAAGTTTTTTCGTGATATCCCGTGAAGACCCACATTTTGCAGTGATCAACAGAAAAACATGTATTTTGTTCATGTCACGATATAAAAATTCCAGATTTGAAGGTCAAATTGTATGCTCGTACAAAAAAACATGCTTTCAATAGATCACGGTTTCGTGTCTCACCATAAAATCGGAGCCTTACGTATAGCCCTACGTATAAAACTAGAACACAATGATATTTGCAAAATTGAGAACTTCGACATGCTACACACCTACGCCTATATAATGAATGAGCACTGTGAAAACTCCAGAAAATATGTTGCACCCTGAAAACTGAGCCTGAATATTGTCAAATTTGCTAAAAATTTAGTGTTTCACCAACTTTGGGAAATATGTAAGGCCTATTGTTCTTTTCGTTTTTTTTTAATACTGCGTAACGACCCCACCAACAGCTACGTTACACAGGGATACGAAGAGCGGGGAATGGTGAAACGATGGAGCGATGACAGGTGAAAGGACGTTTACAAAAACCCACGAACCCAAACTGACTTCAATTTCTACCGCTGGCGATAATTGACTGAGCCACGGAGGCAGATGGCCTATTAGTATTTCGGTCCGACAAATGTTGACGCAGCTATCAATAGGGTACATAACAAGACAAATGACATCTTGAAATGAGAATTTATGTCACAATATTTTGAAAAAAAAAGGTTCCAGACAACTGAGGAAACGTAAACATCATTTTGCGTTTATTTGTAAACAAAGTTAGTTTCTTTTATCACTACTACACTACGCACGATCGGTTGTTCTAACAATTTGGATGGTTAATTGGTACACACTGTCAACATGGGAGGGATAGGGAGATACGACACCACCTCAAGACGGGGAACCAACGCAACCCTCAATGCATCTTGTTATAGCTTGCAAC
Organism: Brachyptera putata; assembly: GCA_907164805.1. Lineage (NCBI taxonomy): Eukaryota > Metazoa > Arthropoda > Insecta > Plecoptera > Taeniopterygidae > Brachyptera > Brachyptera putata. The sequence continues at coordinate 9,664,131 of OU015472.1, forward strand.
CTGCAGATTTTCATTGACAATTATATTCTGAATCATGTTTCCAAAAATCCTACAAGCATAATAATTCATTTACTTATGAACGACCCATCCAAATTTTCAAAAATAGAAATAATGTAATTCAACAATGGGGCCAACAAACTCCCTGTGAAAATTTCAACTCACCCCCCCCCCCACCGAAGTTAGCCACACACATGTGCAGAATCCAATTTTACCAAATGTAATTTGTTAGTGCTTTGTTAGTGCAGGTTAGTGCCGCAAATGGAATTGTTAGTGCTGTTATGGTGCTGGCACAAATTTACCAAATACAAGTGCGACCACTTCACACTGGCCCCGCGAGAATTAAATTTTTGGCGCTATCATCCAAGATTGTGTTGGTGCTCGTTAGTGCCGTTCAGTGCATCGATAGTGCTGTAATGGTTTTGAGCAAAAACGACTTGAGTGAGCAACTATGGCGTTTTTATGGCATATGAACTTGAGTCTTTGTTAGTGCTGATTAGTGCCGCAAAAATTATTGTTAGTGCTAGCTAAGTTTGGCCATAATTAATTTACCAAATTGATTTATAATTTAGCGACGGTGCTATCTATGTGCGGGGCCAACCCGCACTGATCGGAAATCGCAATTTTTCGGTGCCATCATCTTGGATTGTGTTAGTGCTTGTTAGTTATGTATAGGTAAACCGGTACTTACAAGATATAAAATTCAAAATCAACAACTGCAAAAAGAGGTGAGAAAACAGTTTTTAGACTACCGTACCTCAGACTGTGAGGAATGTCATGATTGCTCCTACGGTGAGTCAATCTTTCTCCAACAGAATCCCGCAGTCCACGCTGCTATTGCCAATCTAGCCGCTGAAGATGAGATTATGTAGGTATGTACTGAATGTGAATAGTTGTGGAAAAAAGGAAAAAGGTGGAAGAAGGAAAAAAGCAGATGTTCGAAATATTAGGCCTATTCAGGCAGGTCAATATTTGCAGATTACACTGAATGAATCGACTTTCATGTAACTTTGATAAAAGAAACTTCAGTGACCGTGCACGACACTCGGTGTGCCGTGAACGCCGTGAAAATAAAATTGGATTTTGCTTACGTCATGGCTCAGAAAAAGGGGCGTGTCTTGTAATATGACTGACACATATAGTAACCTAATTGAAATGTTCGGAATTGAGACGATTTCTGGTTTTCTCTCAAATTAAGGGTGAAAATATCCAATTGAATATATTCCCACCTTGTCCTTCAAGTGATCACTTAGGGCCTACAGTAGTCACTAAGTCTTCCTAATCCAAAACCCCTACGGCAACCTTGTTGAGTTCATACTTGATATCCACACCTAACTTCAGACTTCACTAACCTTCTCATTCTGTCTGCTACCATCCAGTGTACTCTTTAACTTCTCTATTGGCCCTAAAATGAAGCTTTCTACAAATACATTAGGGTGATTCCATGTCAAATGAATAAATGCATTGTCGGTGACCGACTCCGATTTTGATGAAATTTTGTACACACTCTGACATGGTTGCTAATAACAATCCCAATTTTTTTCAAATTTTTGTGACTTATATTTTCAAAGTTACGGGGTCGCAAAATTTTGACCCCGAACGGCACGGAACGCGTACCACTCCACGGTTTATCCTGTAACTCCTCTCCTAATTAACCTACAGTGCTGAGCAAAGGCTTGTTTTAAAGCTCTTGATGAGACCTGTGGAGAAAGTACCATAAACATACACTTTTGTTACTTACATAGGTAATTGTATCAGCTTACATCTTCCTGAGGTCAAAGGTCATTTGAACAAATGCTCCATCTCGGATCGTCATGTAATTTGGCACAAATAATCTGAACATGTGTTCTCACTTCCCCAGAAAATTTCAAGTTGTTATCTTGAAGAGCTTTTGAGATAATAATTATTTTGTGCACATATCAACTACACATGCTATATTTTTGATACCTCAAATGTGTACTATGTAATATTACTATAGATGTAGATGTACTATATAATATTTTCAGTGAATTGCATTTCATTCAATAAGTTTAATGCTGAGCTATTCTTATTCTGCATGTTCATTCATCTTTTACATTGACAACAATCAGTCACAGGTTAAGACAAGAGCTCTCTACAATTAGCCATCACACTTGTTCTTACTTGCTCAGACGTGTTAGCCAGTAGCTAACCTGCCTGCAGCCTGCCACTTTTGTCTCATTCCAGTGCTAGAATTCAGATAGTTGACATCCAGCATCAAATATCAAGAGTGCAATTTCAGATAGGATGGTTGTTGAATAACTTGAATATTTCAGTCTATTCTCAATTTAAAATTTATAGAGAGAGACAATTAGTGAATTGTATTTTCACTCCAACTTTTTTAAATTTCTTGATCTGTGGTTAGTGATAAACAAAGTGTTTCGGTTAAGACTTGTGTGTTAAGACTTGTGTGACTTTTCTGTGTGTTTCGTGCACTATCAATAATGTTTTGCTCTATCGGGGACTCCTTGTCTCAGGGTTGCACAGTGGATATTCCGTGGATATGACACATTGGACACATTTAAATATTAATAATCTACTAACTGTTTATATTTTATAGAAAAAAGGATGCATTCAAACTGCACAGTGAATATAAGTTTCAGGTTTCAGAGTTGACTTGAAACTTTTTTTTTTATATTGCTTACCGACCCCACCAACAGCTAGGTTATACGGGGGTACGAATGAGCTGGTGATAATCAAACGATGAAGTGATGATAGGTGAAAGCACGTTTACAAAAACCCATGGCTTATGCGGGACTCGAACTCACGCCCAGCGGTGACTTCAGTTACTACCGCTAGCGATAATTGACCTAACCACCGGGGCGGCCGACTTATAGCTCAACTAGTGAGAACTTCTAGTTAGCTATGTTGGATATAATGAAAACAAAGAAGATGAAACACATGTATAGTGTTTTTATACTTTATACGACATGATTGTTTGCTACTCGAAAAAGGAAGATTACTTACAGACTGAAGAAGCGATTGTATTAATACTTCTATATGTGGCAGACCGAGAAAATGTCGTTTTTACCTAGTAACTCCACAAAATAATTATTATCTCAAAAGCTCTTCAAGATAACAACTTGAAATTTTCTGGGGAAGTGAGAACACATGTTCAGATTATTTGTGCCAAATTACATGACGATCCGAGATGGAGCATTTGTTCAAATGACCTTTGACCTCAGGAAGATGTAAGCTGATACAATTACCTAGGCCTATGTAAGTAACAAAAGTGTATGTTTATGGTACTTTCTCCACAGGTATCATCAAGAGCTTTAAAACAAGCCTTTGCTCAGCACTGTAGGTTAATTAGGAGAGGAGTTACAGGATAAACCGTGGAGTGGTACGCGTTCCGTGCCGTTCGGGGTCAAAATTTCGCGACCCCGTAACTTTGAAAATATAAGTCACAAAAATTTGAAAAAAATTGGGATTGTTATTAGCAACCATGTCAGAGTGTGTACAAAATTTCATCAAAATCGGAGTCGGTCACCGACAAAAATGATTTAAAATTTATTCATTTGACATGGAATCACCCATTAGACTCTGAACCCTTGATCATATTTTTGTAACTATTAGTAGTTCTTGGTTTTCAATCTTTTCAAATTATTAATCCATTCCATTTCAATTCATTAGTTCTTCTTTTTACCAGGGCCTATTGTTATCACTACTAGGCATTTAGTCACTACCATATCACTACTATAGGCATAGGTCATTTAGCCTCAACTTCTCAGACAAAACCAATTCTATTAGGCCTACTATGTAACCGTAACTAATCTACGATGAATAAAAAATACATAGCCACTCGCTTCATGTGATCTGGGAGGCAAGGGGTTTACGGACCCGGTTCGATCCCCGCCGCCGCCTACCTTCACAGGGGTTTTTCGTGATTTCCCTATGTAGTCTAGGCTAATGCCGTGATGGTTCCCACAATCTAGGCCACGACCGCTTCCTTCACAATAGGCCTATCCTTCCCATTACCCAAGAAACCTTCATCCCATCATCTCATTCATCATCCATCCGATGCCAATAGATTTTCGCTATCATTATAGTGCGTCGTTAAACCTAATATAAAAATGAATAACTGATACAATTTAATGTATCAGAATGAGGCCCCAGGATTGTAATCAAGTGCTTGCTAACTTTGGGCGTAAAGACAACCAGGAATATAGGGAGGCTATTATGATAACTTATAGAGTTATGGGTTCCAATCTGACTCTTCCACGTACGCCTACCTAATAGGTGTAGAACTCATGACACAAGACTAAATGCTTAAACTAGGCTAGGCCTATTATTATTGAAACTCTTACAGTTGCAAATAAATGCTCGGTGGCAAGTTCCCTATCTATCCTATCCTATCGCCTCCCTAACCTTCTGATGGAATAGCTTCAACCCTATTTCCTCCCATCTCAAATATACTTCTACTAAGCCCATTCCAATCCCTATGTGGTCTGCTTCAATTCTCGAGAAACCTCTTACCTCTGATTTCGCTGAATTTGAGGGGGTGGAATCCAGGGTGTCTCCGTCTCCATTGAAGTTCCCTCAGCTGCTCGTGAAGTCTCGTCATCGGGTAGACGGGCAGACGCTTAGATGCTCCTACCCACATGCGCGCTGTGTAGCTTGCTGAGGAACCATCTCCATGTTTGCTTGCAATGCCATCAGCCTGTCAAGACATCATTTACATAATATAGATGCATTTTATTTTTCAAGGTAACATCAAACATTGAGGTATAATCAATGTTCCCCTATAACGCTAAGGATGAAATTGGGGGGGAAATAGCGTCATTATCCATTTGAATCTATTCCCAGGGTTGACATGTCCTTCAAGTGATAGTCACTAAGTCTTCCTAATCCAAAACCTCTACTACAACCTTGTTGAGTTCATACTTGATATCCACACCTAACTTCACTAACCTTCTCATTCTGTCTGCTACCATCCAGTGTACTCTTAACTTCTCTATTGGCCCTAAAATGAAGCTTTCTACAAATACATTAGACTCTGAACCCTTGATCATATTTTTCAACTACAGTGAAACCTCTATGCATCGTTCCCAGATCCATCGTTCTCCTGGATGTATCATTCATTTTTCTCACCCCACTCCTGTATATAGTCAATGATAAATTTTCCCAGATGGATGGTTTTGTTTTTCTGGTCCCTTGAAAAATGATGGATAGAGGTTTCACTGTAGGCCTATTACTGTAGTAGTTCTTAGTTTTCAATCTTTTCAAATTATTTATCTATTTTATTTTATTACCATTCTTTCTATTATTATTGTTATCACTACAATACTATAATCATCTTACATTTAGCTTCAGGTCATTTGACAATCCTATTACTAGGCCTATGATGAATGAGGAATACAATGCAACATATCAGAATGAGGCCCCAGGACTGTAATCAAGTGATCGCTATCATCAACATTAGGTCTACAGACACCCAGGAATATACGTGGGCTAGCCTATTATTATAACTTTTTTCAACTCATTATTTTTATACCTCAAGTCGCTTTTATTGACTCGTGCGCGTCGATATTCATCTTATCTTTGAAGTTTATCTTTAAAGTTTTATATTTGGCAACGTAGGGTTGCCGGTCTTGTTTTTCTCATTTACGCCTACTATAAAATAAGAAATTACCGGAACAATGTTATATTTGATCCAATCACCAATCAGGACAGCACTAAGAAAGTTTAGCTTAGGCCTATTTGTAATACTTCCCTACCTTGAACGTTAATGAATGGTAGAACTTCAACAGTGCAATACAATCCTCGTTCCCTCGTCTTAATATTACAACAAATTAGGCTACTACAGTCATTTGATGTCATGAGAAGATTTCCATAGTTTGAAGACAAATGAATTGTCCATCCTCACATATCAAATTTGATTTTGAGGTTATCTTAAAAAGTAACCCCTTGTAGCCTACTGTTGTACGTTCGGTCGGAGCGGGCAGTAGCAGCAGTCTGGATGGCAGTAGGCCTACTCGCGTGCAGCGCGTCAAAAAAGTTCAAGCAAGTTGAAGTCTCTACGCGCCAAACGCGAGCTGGCACCTGACGCGGCAAACGCCGGAAACAAGATGGCCGATTGGTCAGCGCGCCTGTCGCTCTCAACGTGAGTCAGTAAAAGCGGCATTATTCTAACTCATTAATATTCTAACTCATTATCTTAACTTATTATAAATCCAACCCGGACTCTTTCACGTACGGTAGCTAATAGTGATAGGCGTTGGACTCATGACACAAGACTGAATGCTATAAAACCAGGCTGAGCCTATATAGTCTGGTTCAAGTCACGAGAAACTTCTTACCAGTACCGCTAATTCTGCTCATCTGAATTTGAGGGGGTGGAATCCAGGGTGTCTCCGTCTTCATTGAAGTTCCCTCAGCTGCTCGTGAAGTCTCGTCATCGGGTAGACGGGCCGACGCCTAGATGCTCCTACCCACATGGGCGCTGAGTGGCTTGCTGAGGACCATCTCCATGTTGAAGGTTTGCTTGCAATGCCATCAGCCTGTCAAGACATAGTTTACATTTATAGATGCCATTTTAAGAACAATATTGTTACGAACATAATATTTTGCACACATAACTTGCTAGGTATTACAAAATCAATTACCTAGTCTAGATCTGGGCTATTGATTGACAATCATTACTGAGCCCTAGAGTACAAAAGACTGATTCAAATTTATTAGGGCCTATGCCCATTACTTCCCATCTGGGACTCCACTTAACTAGGTAGGGGCTTATATGATCTGAGAGCAAAAGGCCTGGCTATGCACTACCACTGAGGCACTACCATCGAGCAACGGCCCATGCGTCACTAGGACGACGGGCATCTCCCGTCGAGGCGGACCGGCATTCACTTTCATGACACGTTTAGGTTTATTCAAGTCCTAATGACTTGTGGCCAAATGCTTGGTCCGTGTTTCAAGATGGGTCGAGCGATGCTCTGAATAGAGGACACGATAAGTGGCCGGCAAATCAGTCCACTCCCACTAGCGATAGTCCTCATCGGCACTACCGGTACCAAGTTGGTAACAATTGAGTCTATAAACTCAATGGACCTAACACAATGGCCAAGGTGGAGGCCATATGCTTAGGCCTAGGCCTATTGAAGGATGTGAGGGGGTGGCAAAGGCCCTGAATTCAAAGACCTAGACCATAGAGTAGATAAACTAAATGGCTCGGTCTAGAACTAGTTTAGAGTAACAAATTTAATGCCTAGGCCTCAGCCAACGTCAAATCGCAAGCTAAGCCTAAGTAAGCCTAAGCCAAAGCCTATAAGTAGGCCTAGGCCCTACGCTTCCTCGTGTCCAATAGGGCCTAGTCCTAGGCGGCCTACCACGCTATCAATTTTAGGACTTACCTTGTTATGCTCAGTAGAAGCGTCCTGATATCCCCCGGGCATAGTTGAACACTTCAACCAATTCAGATGATGCAGTATTTCAGTATTTTATAGTATAATATTATATTTATTTCATGATTAATTACCGGCACGAGAAATATCAGTCCGATCAGCCCGGAAATGGCGAAGTTAAAGGCCTAATTCTGACTTTCTCCAGAAGTTGATGAAACGAACAGAGAAGGCTGTGAGCTACCCACAGCTGTTTATTAGATGAGCGTAGCGAAGATTTTCACTGAACTCTCACGTCTGTGCGTTTTTTTTTTTTTTGTTTGTTTGTTTGTAAACACTGCACAGGTCGCAGGGTTTGACCGATCGACATGAAACTTTTTTTTTGTATGCAAACTTATCCAACTTAGAACTGTATAGTTTTGAGGTCCAGTCGGAATTGGACCATTTTTGAGAAACATCATTTAGAAGTTTCTAAAAACCCCATAAGATTTGGCTGAGCGGAAAAAATTGGAAAATTAAATCACTTCAATATGATTCAAATTTTCCACAAATGTGAACACAAGGAATATATACATGAATAAAAATTTGGTTTGATATTCGGACCAGCCGTTTTGGAGAAAATAATATAATAAATGTATTTTATTCATCGGAAAGATGGAAATATTAGTTGAAAAATGTTGCATTGTCGAAGTCACGGCTTTCTAGATTCATTGACATCGGATGAAGTTCATTTCAAATGATCAAGGTTTGTAGAGTTTTCGATTATACTTTATATAGACATCTTTATATAGCACATCCTGCGTTTGCCTAGTGTATTTTAAAGGAAAATCAGGAAATGAGGGAGGAATCACAATGTATTGATACCAACAGATTTTACCACAATATTATGAAGGTGTACCGACTCACGTCAATTCCAAGTATTTCCGGGGTCAGAATCTGAGTCCATAGTGCCACATGCCTGTGGCGCAACTATCGCTTTTATATCGAACTATAAAAATGATAAAACAACCATGCTCAACAATGCTATACATGGTTCAGTACAATTATTATGTTAGAGGTGGCATTTGTTTTTCACGAAAATTATAGATCTTGTGAGTTCAACTATGTCACCGGTACCACGTAGCCACTCATATCTACATGTAGCTCACAAGGGAATCCGCTAAATTGCGACAGGCAAATGGTACCGTTGGCTCTGATTTGACCGCAAGAAACCACGAATGCGTGCCATGTTATCAGTATTGGAGTCGTTACACCTTCTTTATATTATGATAGAGCCTATTGGTATCACTACACCGTGGAGGAATCAATGTAAACAAGATGAATGAATCACAATTAGGATTTCAGCCATTTATTATTGCACTGTTGATTGTTACCATTATTATAGTTTTGTGAACAATATCACACATATTCACTACGTGGCGATCACACGCACATTCGATCGCCGGGCAAGTCTGAAACACAGAAACAAAATTGTTAGCCAGAAACACAAGGTGATTCAAGGTAGTAAATAGGAGGCCATACTGGATGACAGAAATAATTTGAGGGAAGTCAAAATAGTCTTAATTCACATAAAAACGTGGCAATACCTCCAAAATCTGATTCTGGTCATTATTTATTCAATATCCCAGTCAATCCGCCAAACTCCGTCAACTTCTGGCCCGCAGCAAACTCTTCCCACTTGACACTAACCTGAAATCTCACTACACTTCATCCAAGAAGCTCCATGCCCGTTCCATTCGTGACGCCAAAAGATCCTTCAATGACCTCTTGATATCCACATCTTCCAACAAGTCCAAGACCTCTTGGCATATCATTAAATCTCACACCACCCCTCCTAAACCCCCCAACCCTCTATCCCTACTTATCAATGGTGTCAAACAAGATGATCCGTCAGTCCTTTCGGAATACCTCAACGCTTACTTCATCAAGTCTCCTCCTCCCCCAGCTCCCCCAACACCACCAACACGCCTGTCCACCCGTAACCGCACTACCTCGACAATATTCTTATTTCCTACTACCCCCACAGAAATCATTCACTTCTCCCAACAACTAAGTTCAAAACACTCCTGTGGTGCGGACGGTGTTCCGGGATCACTTATCTACAAATCCATCAACTACCTAGCCCATCCTTTATCCAAAATCGTCAACCTTTCATTCTCCACAGGAATATTTCCCACCCTCCTGAAACAGTCCATAATCATCCCCATTCACAAAAAAGGTAGCAGAGCAGACCCTGCTAACTACAGACCCATATCTCTCATATCATCTTTCTCCAAAATTTTCGAATATCTAATCCACCGACGCCTCAACTCCTTCCTCAAAAAGCACAGCATCCTCACCCAGAGTCAACATGGATTCCGTGCAAACCGATCCACCACCACCGCAATATTCTCCTTCCTCACTGACCTCTACTCTGCCCTTGATCAACGTGACAATGCTATTGGTGTCTTCTACGATCTCAGTAAAGCATTTGACACGCTTGATCATCCCACCCTCCTTTCCAAACTCAAAACACTAGGCATCAATGGGGTAGCTCACGACTGGATAGCCTCTTTTCTCCACGGTCGCACCCAGGTCGTGAACATACGGTCCCCGTCACTCTATACCTCCCACACCTCGACGCCCCTCCACATCACGAAAGGTGTTCCTCAAGGTTCAGTCCTTGGTCCTCTCCTCTTCCTTCTCTATATTAACGACCTCCCTCTCAGCCTAAACTCTGGTACCCTCTCCATCTATGCCGATGACACCAGTCACCTTCTGACCTCTCCAAAATCTTCCATGCTCTCCCTGATCCAAACTGTCAACCACCAAGTTTCATCCATGTCCTCATTTTGTGTTCACAACCATCTCTCCCTCCACACCACCAAAACCGTCTTCATGAACTTTCACTCCCGCTATATTCCGCCCAACTCCAGCCCTCTTATCTGGCTCAACGGCAAAAGCATCTCCTCAGCTCCAACCACTACTTTTCTTGGCCTCTCCTTGACTGACACCCTCGACTGGTCCCCCCACATCCATTCTACCGCTTCCCGTATCCTAAGCGGCTGTTTCATGCTCCGGAAATTGAAGCTTATCGTTAACCCTTCCTCTCTTCTCATTGTCTACCACGCTCATATTCACTCCCTGTTATCCTATGGCCTCCTGTTCTGGGGCTCCTCTCCCGCTTCCAACCGCATTTTCATCCTCCAAAAACGTGCTATCAGAATCATCGCCGGTCTTTCACGTCGCCAGTCCTGCAAACCATACTTCACATCCCTCCGCATCCTGACTCTTTCCTCCACACTCATTCAAGCAGCAGCTACCTTCGTACGCCTCCATCCCGAGCAATTCTATCTCAACTCTTCAGTACACTCCCACTCCACCCGGTCCAACCTCAACATCTTCATTCCTCCCCACAATCTCGCCCTATCCACAAGAAGTCCAAAGCATCTTTGCTCCGTCCTCTATAACAACCTCCCCAACCACATCAAGTCGTCGCCCACGTATCCCGCTTTCAAATCCTCTCTCAAAGCATTCCTCGTCGACAAGGCATTCTACTCCCTCCACGAATTCCTTCCTCCAAATGTCACATTCTAATTTCTCATCCACCCACAATCATCATTAATTACGATTCTCACTTGTTACACCGATTCCCTGGAGCTCGTTTTTACCATAAACTTTAATTGTATTATAATTAGTCCTTAATACATTATATTTTATTACCGTTATTCATATATAACTGATGTTTTCCTAATACACTCTTAGTCATTGTTAATTTGTATCATAATTTTAACTTATTATCACTATTATAACTACTTATTATTAATTGAAGGTTTGGGTGGAAGACCACTTTTAATATAGTGAACCCCGCCTACTTTGTGCAATCGTTGTATATCTATTATCATATTATATCACACTATATTATATATTATATCATACAAAAATTGACCGAATAAAGAATAAAGACATTACAATCAGAAGATTTCAAGTGTTTATTGCATTTTTAAATATTGGAATAATACTTTTAGTTTATTATCAGTAGCCTACAATAGAAAATCTCAAACCACAGTATATGAAAAAATTTGTATGGAAACCAAATATAATATTGAACGCTATATTAAATCGGAATTTTCAATTTTCAATCAATATTGAAAACATAGAATTGATTCTGAAAGATATATATGATTATGGTTAGTAGACAGATTGGTGATAGGCAAGTGTACACATAGAAGCTAGCTTCATTTCACTGTCTTCTGTCTTTTGTCTGACCTCATTGGCTAAACGGCTCTTGTTTCTCGCTTGCGATGCAAATTTCCCGGGCTGTAGCTTTTTTATTTATCAATTTAGTTAGAACTATTTGAATCGATTCTCATCAATGGCTAACTCTGTCATTAACATGCTGTGACTA
>OU015472.1:9676375-9708964 GCA_907164805.1 Brachyptera putata
ATGGTTTGTCGCCGATGATGCTAGTGCTCATAGCTCTGTCGCGGGCGTTCAGGGGTATCGCGATATTCCGTGGTGGCTACACAGTGGGTCGATTGTGTAACTTTCATATCATCATTGCATCAATTAATCAACGACGCCAATAGATCTCTTTTATCATTGCGGTGCGTCTGAAGTCAATATTAATTGGATGAGCGTTAGCGATGATTTCCACCCAACTCTTACGGTGCTTTGACTTTTTTTTTTTTTTTTTTTTTTTGTAAGCAGCATCGATAAGTAGAACCAGTGTTTCATCATTAAGTTCTCAATACTATTGTCCCGTAACAAAGTTTGAAGTAACGATGCCAACTTGATTCGCCTTATCTAAACGATTGATCTTAGCAAATTAGTCAACTATTGATATCTTGGAAAACTAAGATAAAAGTCATTGTTTGAAGTAAGATTTAATTACAATAATTATCGTGTATATTTTCCATTCACTCTAGTATCTGGCACGAAATAATGATATCTTAGACGAAGTGATTAAATTAATAGCAAGCAGTAATTAGACGAAGATTGCTAGATTGTTGTTTCTCTAATGAACCGTTTAGCAGGCATACACAGATCTGGCGAGGGTGAGAGAGAGAAAGAGAGAGAGGGAGTGAGAGAGAAAGAGGGAGAGAGAGAGAGAGAGAGAGAGAGAGAGAGAGAGAGAGAGAGAGAGAGAGTGAGTGAGAGAGAGAGAGAGATAGAGAGAGAGAGAGTGTGAGAGTGAGAATGAGAGAGAGAGAGAGAGAGTGAGAGAGAGAGAGAGAGAGAGAGAGAGAGAGAGAGAGTGTGAGAGTGAGAATTAGAGAGAGAGAGAGAGAGAGAGAGAGAGAGCGAGCTAGAGGAAAATATTATGTACCGGTTCATATTTGAGAGTTAGAACGTTGGATGAGAGCGATTTTGTGTAGTCACTGAATCTCAGCACTTTTTCAGTTGTTAAAGAACCGTCATCTTTCGCGAATGAAAAAGTATTAATAATTAATGAAGAAGAATGTTTTCTGCTAATGCATTTTCAATCTGTGATATTTATATAAATTCTTGTCTTAAAATCTTCCTCTTACTCCATCTCTTACCACTGAGCTCATCAGCTTTCAGTCAAGATTGCTTTTCACAATCTGTCTTGATCCCGTATTACTTCCCCCCACCCCTTCTTCCCCACTCTCTTCCAGGTTTAGTATTACCCCCCTCCCCTTTCCTTTCCATCCAACTCCCTGCGAGGTCCCAGAAGTATAATCGCATATTTCATCCACAGACAAAATACACTTCTCTCTTATGATTGGCCGGTGGTCCGTGAATAGAATACGTAATGTCGAAAAGTCCGCAATCGAGGAGTTTAAAAAAAGTAATAGTCTATTCGAAATAGAAAAAAAAATGAATGAAAGAATTATACGATTTTATCAATAGATATCCTCGAATTTCCTAATCGAGTCAGGTCATCAGATATTCAGGTATATACCTCGATTAATGGGGTTTGTGGTTCGGAAGGGATGTGATATTGGTATTGGTCATATTGGAACGGTTTGTGTTCCGACTCGCTAATATTGGTGGATTGAGGTATAGATAGAATGCAAAGGCCAAGAGTTTTGGTGAATGGGAATGAGGCTCGAGGATTTCAGTTGAAAGGGTAGTCGAGTGGAGTATAGGAGACGGTATTAGAAAAGAGCTTGAACCATAAACCAAGGTATTCTGACTTTTAGAGATTTCATGAAGTAGGTTTTTGAATCTATAATTTTGAAATTACTTAGCTTACTGTATTGATTATCTTCTTATTGAATTCAAATTGAATTCAAGCAGCGATTTGATCATGTGAAACTACCATTCAAAACGGATGCAATTGATATTCTGGAAATTAATTGTTATGTAAATGCATCATTCTATTAAAATATAGACGTCGAAAGAATCCAAGGAGAGAAAATTATTTCGAAAATTAATAAATCCAGTTGAATTGGATTTGACTATTCGAATGTTTTTTAATCTCGTTATTAGTGATTAATAATTATATCAATATTCATGCGCATCGGATTATTTAATTTCCTCATTGATGTGACCGGATATTGTTTTTGAGTAATTTCAACTTATTTAACCGAAAGTGAGAATATGTATGGCCATGTGTCTAACAATATAATCAGGATCACTACCAGCTCATTTTAATAACCCAACTCTTGGTAGAGTCGTGAAGCTAACAATAATCCCCATCAATCATCCAATAACCAATCATCATCGAATGATCAACCATAATCATCAAATAATATTATCTTGATGATTTCAGCTGACCATATAAATAGTGACATTTCATTCATCCTGTTATTTCCAAACTCTCCACCTAGAGACATGTTTTGTCCCCTCATCCTAATTACTGAACTCTGATATATATATATATATATATATATATATATATATATATATATATATATATATATATATATATATATATATATATGTATATATATATTTGATGTCCTTCTCTCGTGCAGGATCGTTATCTCTCTTCGGAGATCGACTCCATTTTCTATGCGACTGATTTCGTCGCACACGTGACCGACGTTTCAGAGGGGTGTGGAGGGGGAGAAGGGTGGAGGGGAGGGGGGTGATGAAACGACCAGATATATTCTGTCATCGAATGTCCTTACTTTTGTTTAACGAAGTGGAAGTTGTGTCGACGTCGTCATTTAGATATCCACTGATGGCTCAGACATGTTAACGTTTCTGTGTCGAGTATTTGTGTAGTATGAGAACTGTATGAATGTGTAGTACGTATAACGTTGGGTTCGAGTTGTGAACAGATACATGAGGGTTGATAAACTTCGATGATATGTATGAAAATTACGAGAGTGATCGTACAATCAAAGTTACTACTTACGAAATATGACTAAATTGTCTGTAATTTATTACATTGTTGTTTGATCTCATACACAACTTACAATACAGGGAACGCATGTACACACTCATAAAAAAATACATGAAAGTAGGAAATGATGGAATTCATACTGATCACCCTATTCACGGATTAGATATTGTTTAAAAGCATATTCATTCGGATACATCAACAATTTTTCCTTCAAATCTTTTTTTCATTTTATAATTGGCCCTTATCCCCGATTTCATCACTTCAATTTTTTCCTTTTGTTGAACATAATAATTAGATATACTCCATATAAGTGGATGATATCGCCCTTGTTGTGCTCGTTTCGAATGATCCCTCCCTCATCATTTCTAACCCTTAAGACTTTGTGCCTTGAAGACTTCACATTACGATAAAATAAAAGAGTGTAAAAACTCTGACTGTTACCTCGATCGGTATTATCAATGTTTACTGAATTGTGAACTATTATTTTCAGGTGGAATTAGTGGATATGCACTACGGGTCGGAGGACGACACCAGCCTGGATACGAACCTGTTCCAGGATCATCTCCACGAGATCAGGGAATGTCATCGCGTCTCCAGAGGCTGCTTCTTCCTGGTAAGCCAAGTCATATCCCGTAAGCCGTAACGTTTTTAACGCTTTACGGTACGTTCATACTATTACGGTCAAACGGTTTTTCTGTCACGGTTGGTTACGTAAACCAATCAGAAACTTGCCGTACCAGGCGATGCGGCACTGCCGTCCGAGTTGAATTAACTTCAACTTTCTGCCGTACGGCTAACTTGCCGTGATACGGTTTGTGACGTAGTCGGCCTAATCACGGCCGCTTTTCCTGTGCAGGGTGGGTGTAGAACCAACTGTTAAGCGATCGACTCTTTTGGCGCCAACCAAACCACTACACATTTCAGCATTTTGAGAAACCAATCATGTCGAATGAATGTATCTTTGCTCTCGTAAGCGAGAAACCTTTTATATACTAAATAACAGATGCCCTGCCTGTACAAAGATGAACCTTTGAGAACGAAAACTTGAGTGGAGATCGGAGCTGAACTTACTGTATGGTAAGTCACATTCTTAACCTCGAAATAAGTTCACTTGCCGTCTGACCTTTACCGTAGTAGGCTACTCTGAACGAAAGAAAAACGCTTGTGTTTACCGCAACGGAAAAACCGTAATGCGGCAGGTTGAGGTAGTAGTATGAACGTACTTTTACACAAGGATAGTACTTCTACTTCACTTACCTTGCAAAGTATATTCGTAATTCAACTAGGGTCTAGAATTTTCAAGATGGTAATATATTGAATTGAGAATTAAGAGTTATTATTAGTATGGTTAAACATGCTATCAAGCCACCCTCAGTAGCTCGGTCAGCTGAGACACCGCTTCAGAAACTGAAGTTACCGTTGAGCGTGAGTTCGAGTCCCGCATAAGGTATGCGTTTTTGTGAACGTCCCTTCACTTATCATCACTTTGTAGTTCCATAATCACCAGCTTATTCGCACCCCCGTATAACCTAGCTGTTGGTGGGGTCGTTCAGCAAACAATAATCATCATCATCACATACTATCGATTTTAAATAACTTCCAGAAAATTACTAACTGGGCTCTAAAATACAGGGACCGAAAGTCATATTTTCCAGTCCATGGGAGTCGAGTTAGCGGAATATCAGTTTTTTGATGATAGATTTTGAGCGGTATGTGATATTGAAATTCTGGAAACGGGGAACACAGATATTGTCAATACCTTCAAATTGTTATAAGTGATAACTATTCATATCTCACATCGTAGACTATAACTGTCAGGCGTATACGGTTAACAATTGAGTATTTTTCAGCGTATACGCCTGACAATTGGACAATATGAGATAAATATAGGCCTACATTATTTACGCCATATTGAAGGTATTGACAATATCTGTTTCCTTCGTTTTCAAAATTTCGATATCTCATGCTGTTAAAAAAGCTATCGTCAAAAAACTGATATTCCGCTAAATCGACTCCCATAGGCTCTAACTATCGAAAGCTTAACACAAGTTAATACAGCATATTAGAAATAATGAGGAAGAAGTAGGATCTTTGGGACAGGAAACCAAAACCACAAAGCTATACCTCACAATACCATAGAAAGTAGCATGGAATAGATTAGACTAGAGTAGAATAGAAAAGCATAAATAGAATCGAATATAATAGAATAGAATTATCGTATTCTCGAAAATGATAGATTATAGATATAATTATAGAGTGAATTTATTCAGAGGTCTTGAAAAAGTCGAACGAATATCTGACAATGAGAAAATATTGAATATAAAAATAGTTTGCTTCTTGAAATCGATGCATTGATATTGATTTCGCATTAAGTATGTCACGCTTTCAATAAGGTAATAATGACTTTAACAGTAATCCTTCACTCAAATTACTCTCCAAACAACCCAAACTCCACATTATTCCCTCCCATTAGGAAAATTCTTCCCCCAACTTCAACTTCAAACTATTCCCGACGGATGTTCGAACCTTCCCATCGTCGAAAATAAACGTCGAGTCGAAACGTGTGATCGTAACGTCGATTGTTCGAGTACTCGATCACCGATGTCTTCGAGTCATTATGGCCTCACAGTTGGCAGCATCGGTCTGAGCAGCGTGAAGCTAACAACTGGACTATTATTCACTTGGGGCACATTATGACGTCACGCCTACGCGTTAGAGAAGAGAATTTCGCACTTTTTTTTCTCAGGAAATAAATAGAAATAGAAGCAGGCGATGGAAGATTTTGGAGGTGATATATTTGATAGGTTCCGGGAAAAAGTCGTGAGTTGGTTGGAAAATCGGCTCAGGTGTGAAAATTCAGGAGAACGCGATTTTATTGTCGTTAAGAGACTTGTGTGAAGGTGAAATATTTATATTCAGGAAAACGTGGTGTATTCGTTGTGAGAACTGGATATATATTTTGTATGAAATGTGATCAAATTTTATTTTACGTACTTCGGTTTCGTAACAGTCGAGTATATATGTGTATGTAATTTGGAAGATTAATAATGTTGAAATGGAGTTTATGTTAATAGTTTTCCCTTTTTCCCTGGATAATTACGTGCGAATAAACTTGCCGTTGACGCGCCGTTGAACAACCTATCGTGCAATCCGGGGTAAGAGAAACATAAATGCGACGACTTAAGAGTAGGTGAGATCACAGTTCGGGAGACCCAGCACACATGCCGGTTCGACGTAGCTCAGCTGAGCGAACGGATCCGTATTACACTTTTAGAATTGGTTTGGTAGGTATCGATAAATTATGTCCCATCAGAAATTGATTCAACTTGATCAAACTTGGATGTATCACATATAATTTGAGCAACTTGTTGAGGCCAAACAATTCCAATCACATGGACCTACCTCTGCATCGCCACGATACAAGTCTGAAATCAACCGAATTCATACAATTATTATCGCCTCTTCACCCTAGGTCAAGATGCAGGTTAGCTATAGCGTATCATTTATTATGGAGTCTTCGCAGTTTTGATTTTGACCCTTTTTGCAGTTTTATACCCTTATCTGGCTGGAATACCCCCTTTACACGATCAACTAAAATAGCAATGCATTTCGGCAATGTATTTTCCGTCGTGTATAGGATCCTAAAATTTTCATTATCTGCCGTAGCGGTTCCTGTAGCTTGAACTAGCTAATGCCAGTAGCGCCACCTAGAGCGCAAATCGCTAAAACATAGAATGACAGTTGCGATAAAAATACTAATCGATTGGTATTTATATAACATAACATCTGTATGAATGAACACACTTGTAGCCAGTTTTTCAAAGTCCCGTTAGAATGGTCGTCAGAAGTTAACCTCCGGTTGCAGTGAGATCAACTCAATGTATTCTAATCAACCTCTATATCAAATCAGCATTAAATTATCATTCATATACCCACTTTGTTCAAACATGCTATGTCAACTTACAATATTAATTAACTTGTGTAATCAATCAGCAACTCCCCTTTTAGAAACCAAATGTCAGGAGAGATTCTTAACAAAATCACTTATCGATAATTACAAGAATATTAATGAATTAAACCGGCACATGCAGCGCAGTGGTTAACGCACTCGCTTCGTGTGATCCGGGAGGCGACGGGAATTCCGAACCCAGTTCGATCCCCGCCGCCGACCATCTTTACAGGGGTTTTCCATGGTTTCCCTCTGTAGTCTAGGCTAATGTCGGGATGGTTCCTACAATAAGTCGGCCATGACCGCTTCCTTCCCACTATCCTTCTCATTACCCAAAGAACCTTCATCTCATCATCCCATCATCTCATCAATCATCCATCCGACGCCATTAGATCTCAGTTATCATAACAGTGCGTCGTTAAAACCCAATATAAATAAATAAATAAATGAATTAATATATGTATTATTTGTTGGTTTTCTATTGCGTTGTTGTTCGTTTCTGTTGCTTGTTGTATGGAAGAATGAAATGAAAATGAATTGAGTGGAATAGTCTTCTCTTGTGACTCGGAATCAATACACAATCAACATTCTCTCGTTCATCTCGCATCATCATCCCCCTCTTTTCTCCAGATCGCAATCAATTCAGACTCATATTTTATATTTACGTGAGTTGGCTAAAAGTTTTTTTCATGAAATGGGAGTATATGTTTCGAGTTTCAACTCATTGGGACTCGCTATAGAATCTCTTTCACCCAGAATCAGTCTAGGTACGATTTCAAAGACTGCTTTATCTCGACTTTGGAAGTATAGAAACTCAATAGAAAGGTCACATACATAACCAATACTTCTGAATGAAATGTGAAAATACTCTCTTCGATGATTCCTCAACGGATATCCTAGTCGATCGTCAACATCCATTTAACTCCGATATATATCGAGATCGTATATCTACTAGAGAGAGACAGAGAGAAAGAGAGAAAGAGAGAGAGAGAGAGAGAGAGAGAGAGAGGGAGGGAGGGAGGGAGAGATAGAGAAAGAAAGAAGGGGATAATGGCTACTTGCGTTATTACTATGATTATTCAGTGGA
Organism: Brachyptera putata; assembly: GCA_907164805.1. Classification (NCBI taxonomy): domain Eukaryota; kingdom Metazoa; phylum Arthropoda; class Insecta; order Plecoptera; family Taeniopterygidae; genus Brachyptera; species Brachyptera putata. The sequence goes on from OU015472.1 coordinate 9,684,284, forward strand.
TTTGAACGAACTATTAAAATCTACTATCTCGCTGTGTGAAAGTTGGAACTGAACATTCAAGAACATTGATATTGTCTCGAATATAAGTGGTTTCTAAATTATTATAGGTCAACTTGTAATACCTACTTATAATCAGTGAAGTGGGAAATGTAACTCATACTTGTGGGAGCTAGAATTAGGCATCGCTTGGCATGCGAAAGGGAAGGTGGTCATCCTAGATTGACTATTGTCGGGGATACTATCTGATGGAATTAGACACAGTCGTTGGAATAACTAACATTGATTTATTGGTGAATGAAGATGATGCAAATGCTGAGCAAGCATTCGCGTAACAAGAAGTTACTGGTGTTGACACGTGCACCGTATCGGTCGCTCAACCGTAGTAATGCATCCTAACCAAACAACCCTACCAAAATAATGATTAGTACAAATAGTTATTTAACATTATACTCATCGACCGGTTGATCTGCTCCATACAAAACGTGCGCCCGAGTTATTGATCGTAGATCTCGAAGGCGGTCCTCATCTTCACACACACACACACGTTGCACACTTATTACATTAGATGTAGATCGTCGGATGTTCTGGGCGGAAGTGAGAGTGAGTATAGGTATGATGCCTCTCAGGCGTGATTACTCTAGTACTCTCATTGGTCACTCTGATAAGGTGTCGCATAGTCTTAATTTGCTAAGTGACAGCTATCACTTGAGGTCGTTGTCGTTGTTGTAACATGTGGGGTGACAGCTAGATTAGGCATGGCCGTGACAATATTATAGTTCCAGTGTTAGGTTCATCATCAAGTTTTCAATAATATTGTCCCGTTACAAAGTTTGAAGTAACGATGCCAACTTGATTTGCCTTATCTAAACGATTGATCTTAGCAAATTAGTCAACTATTGATATCTTGGAAAACTGAGATAAAAGTCGTTGTTTGAAGTAAGATTTAATTACAATAATTATCGTGTATATTTTCCATTCACTCTAGTATCTGACACGAAATAATGATATCTTAGACGAAGTGATTCAACTAATAGCAGGCAGTAATTAGACGAAGATTGCTAGATTGTTGTTTCTCTATAATGAACCGTTTAGCAGGCAGACACAGATCTGGCGTGAGATAGAGGGAGAGAGAAAGAGAGAGAGAGAGAGAGAGAGAGAGAGAGAGACAGAAAGAGAGGGAGAGAGAGAGAGAGCGAGTGTGAGAGAAAAATACTTACTGATAAGTGGTATTTTTGCTCTGAATGCTATTTTTGTACTTTCAACTAAAAGCCAACGGATAAGTACTCGACTAAGATACTAAACTAAGAAACTGGGCCTCAACGAAAGAGCGTACTGTTTGAATTTGATATACACTCATAATCTATGAATATAACTTCTATCAGCCCTGTTTCAGTTTTCCTGAAGTTTTTTGCGAGTCGTTATTATGTAAATCTAGTATGCAGTTTCTTCAGTAGAATGCAGCACGTTATCAAAGCGTTTTTAGTGATTAAAACTTGAAGAAGAGCAAAACTTTTGTATTTTCTTTTCATCAAACACTTTTCAACAATCTCATATTAATATTGCACATAATGTACGTGTTTCACGTTCGTGTAAAGAGAGCGTGAAAATGGAACAATCTCAGAGAAATATAAAAAGTTAATTATTGCTTTTACTGCATGTAAACTGAGCAGCAGTAATACCATGTCTGTTTTACTCATGACACAGTTTTCAAAGATGACAATACTTTTTTCACTGTGATATCAGTCTTCTTAATAGATCGTTTGATATGCAGTTGAATTAATTTAACACATAATTTTTATTTCATTCATTAACTTCAAAAAGTATTCCAGACATGTTTCAAACCAGCTGTTCAGTTATTGTGATGATAATTTCCTTCTGTCTACTTATTTTGATTCTTAGTTCCAAGTTTTTATATTTCATATATGTGTATTTCATGCAGATCTATGGAAAAATATATGATATCCTGAACTTTGTTGAGTCAGGGGGTGTTTCCACTGATTTTTCTAGAGAAGCTTTCTTGAAAACCGGTTTCCACCAGTTCTGAGTTATGCATCCACTTCCTCTTCTTCTCCACTCCTATACTATATTGTCTTCCTATCGTTTAATGTGGAACAATAAATAGATTAATACATATGTTCAGGAAGTACAGACCTCACAAAATATACCAGAGATCGTTTTATATGGAAACGAAGTGACCTGGGGAACTATCACAGAATTTGATTGGATGATATCAAGTGATATTATTCAAAGATGAGGACCTGAAACACCGATTATTGTCTTCACGGGAAGAGTGGAGAATAATATTCCAGTTTCGTTGTTTTCTTTCATCCATTCCAAACTAAACAATGACGATTGATCATCTATCGCACCTAATTATCTCCGACCCAGCATACGGACAATATTTTGAAATGTTCGATAATGGTTATACAAAAACATTCGATATTTTGTAATCTTTATAATTCATAGTAACCCTTCATAACCCGCTGTTAGTGAGGTCGTTAATCGAGAAACAATAACAATCGTCCAAAAAACAATCCCTTGAAAATAGTGAAGAGACCTGAAATAATTACTTTAACCATCCAAATGAGTCTCTTCTTATGCGCCTGTCTAACCAATAATTGGTGATCCAACAACACGATACACGAAATGAGATGGAAACAGAGACAGATAGAGAACGATATATCGAGACAGAAAGAGAACGGAACGTCTGCGAGTGACGTATTCCGATGATGCTGCAAAGCTCTTAGCGTCTAAACTGTTTGGAACGTCTCTCTACGTAATGTCATAATAAGACGACGTCATAATGCGGCCATTAACCGTGAAATGACGTATCAGTCTGAGCGTTCGAGTTCAATGAAGAGCTTTACGAAGTGTTTTCGGTTTTAGAATCGTATTTAATCAAAGTCTGGTTTGAGTTTCAGTCTTCATTTTCTCACTCAAGTCGTGCTGAGAGAAACAATTTCAACTCGTTGGTAATCAAGTTCTCAATACGTTTCCGAAGACGTTTAATGAATTATAGAGTTAGATCAGTAATGGGAATATCAGACGCTTTTCTCCCGCAATGAAATCTAATGGAAATTTCTGGTATCAATTTTATAAGTGTATTGACGTGAATAACTTGACACACAGTATTTGTTGATCAATTAAGGCTAAAAGGATGACAAGGAAGGATTGATGAGATAATGAGATGGGGAACCAGTGGCTAGCAATTGGTGAAACAATTTACTAAAATGTGTTGAAAATTCGTGGCTAGCAGTATCAGTAATTTGAGTCCCCATTTGTGATTCATAGGTTGATTTTTGCTCAATAACCCCAACAACGGCAGGATAATTTGGGGACACAAATTAGTGAATGTTATTTACATAAACTCAGTTCATATCTTACGAGCTCATGAAAGTTGATGTAGCGAAATCTCAGTTTTTTGGTGATAACTTTTCACCCGTATGAGATATCGACGTTCAAATATGGGAGATATAGATGATTTCAATACCTTCAGAAATATGTGGAATAACAGTAATAATACCGGCACATGCACCGCAGTGGTTAACGCGCTCGCTTCATGTGATCCGGGAGGCGAGGGGAATTTCGAACCCAGTTCGATCCCCGCCGCCGACCATCTTTACAGGGTTTTTTCATAGTTTCCCTCTGTAGTTTCCCCGGAATGGTTCCTACAATAAGTCGGCCGTGACCGCTTCCTTCCCACTATCCTTACCATTACCCAAGAACCTTCATTTTGTCATCTCATCATCTCATTAATCATCCATCTGACGCCATTAGATATGCGCTATCAAACAGCACATCGTTAAACCCAATATATATATATATATATATATATATATATATATATTATATATTGAGTTTAACGACGCACTTTTATTGTAGAGCAGATCCAATGGCGTCTGATGGCTGACTATAATTATATGATGGGATGATGAATGAAGGTCTTTTGGTTTTTCATGGTTTTCTTCTGTAGTCTGGGCTAATGCGGTTCCCACAATAAGTCGGCCATGACCGCTTCCTTCCCACTATCCTTACCATTACCCAAGAACCTTCATTTCATCATCCCATCATCTCATTAGTCATCCATCCGACGCCATTGGATCTGCCCTATCATAACAGAGCGTCGTTAAACCTAATATATATATATATATATATATATATATATATATATATATATATACAAGAAGTAATAACTTTGGATTTTATACGGCCTATACGGGATTGCAAAGTCGCACATGGGCATGCAACTAGAATAGGTGAGCATTACTGTTATTTTACGTCTTCTGGCTGCCATTCGACTCCTTGAAATCCCATCTTCTCTGTGCTAATCTAATCATGAAATATACATTGTAAATCTAAAGGGTTGAAAACTGTCATTTCGAAAATAACAATTTCCATGCGTCACAACTAAGTCTTCCCAATCTCCATCCCTTCAGCACATTCCCTACTTATAAAACATGAATCCACTTCTCAACTGTACTCAAACAATACCCACTCCAACTTGAACACTCCACTTGACATTTCATCTCACTCGCATTACACCTTGTACTTCAAGTTTAAATCCGCGACAGAAGAAGACTTCCATCGACCGTCCCCTCGATCGCACACCACTAGCGAACGGGTGGTTCGGTCCTTCACACAAGAGTGTAAGTGTGGATCACGTGACTTTTAGCTGCCACTCTATTCACTGGTGCCACTTGTCAAGCTGTGGCAGCAAGTCACTGTTGCGGTGGCACCAAGCGAAACAATAGAGGACTGATGTACTACATTATATATTGGTTATATACACGAGGGTGTATTGTGAAGGAACAATGCAGGGTTGAAACACGGTTCAAGTGAACAATGAAATGATGTATGCTTGATATATATATATATATATATATATATATATATATATATATATATATATATGTATGTCTACAGAAAATCAATCAAGTTCAATAATACTATTACCATATACCGTCGCTTATATATTGAGGTGGGTGGAACATTTGACTAGCACGCTGAATTATTCAGGTGGCTGGGGTTTGATTTCCGTTGAGGTCATGACGATTCACACAGTAGTTTTTCTGTTGTTTTCCTCAGTCGCTGAAGTGTACACTGGCATGGTTCTTGGATAACAGGTCAAAAATACCCGATATATTGAATAAAATCACCTATCATCTCATCTCTCACTCACCATTTTTCTCGGTCTTTCTCTCTCTCTCTCTCTCTCTCTCTCTCTCTCTCTCACTCTCTCTTTCTTCCTCTCTCTCTCCCTTTCTCTCAATATATTCTCCACACAATGGCGTTAGTCATCCAACCCAGTTCGATTGTCTATCTCTATATTTCGATCTCATAGTTTAGCTTCAACTTCACTATTTCCACTCCAATTTTATTTTTAAAACACATTTACAAGTTATGATTGGACGTTATACACAAAGTTGTCCAGACCAATCATCTCTCAGAACAAACTACAAGTTTACAATGTACAATAAATCCACAATAAAAATCTTCTTCACTCGCTAAGAACAATGTTAACTTTCTAAAAATGAATACAAGTTTGTTTAGAATTTCTCCAAACTACTTTTTTCTTCCGCGCAACTTCACCACCACGTCTCAGCTCCCCCGGGGACATATTCTCAATGCGACTCGAAACAAACAAAAACAAACAAATAATAAACAACATTCATGTAAGTGTCACAAGCTTTACTGTATCCCATATTCCCAGAAGAATCATTTATATGGGATGGGTTTTACACCGAGCCAGTGTGTTCAGCTATAGGCACATATGTGATGAATATTTTAGATCGAATTCTATGATACTTTGGCGAAACTTACTTCAAAATGGACATGACAACAAAGTAAAAACATTTCGACATGTATCGATTGACTTTGAGGTCACAGGCAGGTGTCGGTTAGGCGTGTAAGCTGTCACGCCGTGAATTGTCACGCCGTGAAATTGTCATGACCAGAGTATTAAAGTGTAGCATCGTTTGAGTTACTTATGTCAACTGTACCACTCTTGAAGGAAGACTGTACATTGTTCGGTCTAGAAGTGGCCGTGACAATAATGTAGGAGATGTAACCATTGTTGTCGACAGTTGATCATTGTTGACTGTTAGCTTTGAGCAGGATCTGACGAATAGCTGAGTCGTGGATTGGATATGTAGCATTAGTGATAAACTAGGCAAACGCAGAACATGCGTTGTACGATGAGCGAGAAGTCTATATAAAGTTTAATCGAAAACTCTACAAACCTTGATCATATAAAATATATTTCATTCGATACCAACGAGTCTAGGGAGCCGTGACTCTATCACTGCAACATTTTTCTGCTTTTATTTCTATCTATTCTATCACATTATTTTTTTCGAAACGGCTGGTTCGAATTGCGTACACATTTTTGATTATGTGTATCATTTCTGTGTTTACATTTGAGGAAAATTTGTTTTATAGTGAGGAGATTTTATTTTTCAATTTTCCCGCTCATCCTATGATCTTATGGGGTTTCTAGAAACTTTGAGATAATGTTTCCTTAAAATGCTCCAACAAATTTGACCCACAAACTATACAGTTCTGAGTTGGATAAGTTTGCGTATACAGAAAAAGTGTCATGTCGATCGGTCAAACCCTGCGGCTTGTGCAGTGTTCACAAACAAATGAAAAAAAAATGAAAACATACAGACAAAGCTCCGTAATAGTTGGGTAGAAATCTTCGCTAACGCCCATCTAATTACATGGAATAATATCAGAGCGAATAAAATACTGGAGCGCTAAAGTACATGGATGCAAACTGCGTTATAGTGGCTCATTGATTAGAAATAAAAGATCAAATACTCCACAGAAATCTAGCTTTTTCAGTCTGAACTCGGTAGTTGATTGGTTACATCAGCGATTGAGCATGACTGGGACCGCTCTAGGAGTGTATAGGGGTTGGTTAAGCGATAAACCAGTTTTTTTCGAAAGATATGAGGTATTACAATATTATTGCGGAGGAAACACATATATTTTCAATCTTTCATGCTGGTATGAGTAAACACAATTCAATTTATATTCTCAAACGTATACAACTGAATAATGTGTTTTTGAATTGTATAAGACGACATTTGTGCGATATGAGTAAATATTTATAGCTTATACTCTCTCAACGTATCGAAAATATCTGTGTTTTACTTGTATTAGAATTTTGTTATACATTTCAGTTCGATATTCATCACCAAAGAGTGATATTTCACTAAATCGACTTCCATACGCTCTGAATTGAATGGTTTAATATGTAGCTATCACACTATTGATCTCTTCCCACACATGTACGTAAGTTCTCACTTGAAACTTGTGTATCTTTACCCAAAGACGTGAAACAAAACAAAAACGGAAACAAAAATAAAAACAAAAACATGAACGAAAACAACGGAAGTACCGTAGCAAAACTCCGATTGTGGGTGTGATTACCAGTGAGTGTGTAAACAATTCACTTGAATTTTGGAGATTTTTATTCAGCTCTTTTAGGTATCTCATGGAATTTAATTCAAGCAATGCGACATTCACACAATACAACAAAGTACGAATGAAAAATGAGTAGGGATAACTTTGGTTCCAAAAAATCAGAACCTGTTAACCGATATACAGAACCGATTTGAAACCGATTTTCCGACATTTTTTGGTCGAAAATGAGAGTAAACTGTCATCTATAGACGCTCTCTTACTTTGACTTAAGTTTATTTCTTGTTTTTAGGCGTCATCATATAATTCAGTTATCTTCGGCAAATTTCGTGCACCCGAAACTTATGCACATGTCTTTCTCCTTCACATTTTGGGTTTGACTGCGCATGGAGGAGAAAAGACAAATGAATAATGCACGCGTGAACTAGTATATTATATCTATACAATTTATATTGCGACAACACACTTGAAAAACATACATCAATTATACATAATATCTCAATCAACATGATGAATGAATGAAAAAATTATTCGAAGGAATCGATTCTCTATTTCAGAACCGATTGAACCTGGAACCGATTTAGAACCGGTTTTCGGTTAACCAAAGTTATCCCTAAAAATAAGTGACAAACCCATTTAAGACTTTTTCAAGTACATCGTTTACGTACCTTTAACAGGTACCTTTAATACATTACATGAATGATCGACGTCTCGGAAGTTAATCAATTTTCATTCCCCATCCCCCCGTCTCCTCTCTTTACCACCCCTCCTCCAGCCCCCTGCTGTCTCGATAAATGAAAACCCTAATCTTTATTAAATAGTAATTATCCCAAAGTGCTTATTTCACTGCAATTACTTAGCGAGAGAAAAACAGCAATATCCTCGTTTTGTCCATTAAGCAACTTCGATCAATGAACGTATATCCGAGTAGAGCGCTGTATTCACGTGTATTCAGGGGACCGTGTATTCATCAGGACGCTGTGTAAAGCGAGCAGATTGTCTGTCAATCATGATGAAGGTTAACCAGTTTGGTTTTGAATGTAGAATGAAAGTCGAGAAGTAAGCGAGGGTGTTTCCATCCATAACCTTATTTGGGAACAATGATTTTGTATCAAGTTTCGAGAGTAATAAATGGAAAAAAATCATTTTTGTATAAATGACTGACGTACCAAACAGAAATATAATAGTTATATCTGTGTTTAATATACTTGTATTCATGCTCTTGTACATAGGCCTACTACGCGTCATATTATTTTGTATATATTTATATATATTTCCATCTTGTATGAATGTTATTTCCAACATATCTGACAGAAATAACCGTTTTATTTGAATAACAATTGTTCTTCGTTGCGTGATGATTTTTTGAAAAAAATAATGATGATTATAAATATAACTAACTATTATGAAAGCATTGAATGTTCTAGATTTCACGAGTTTTCGAAATATTGGAGCATTGGAGTTGGTAGACGACCGTTTTCTTTGTGGATTAGAAAATAAGCTGATTACTTCGTTAGGTTCAAACTTGAAAGCGGCTTTGAATGAATTCATGGACATTTCTGCCATTTTTCATAAGCTCTATTTTTTCGGAGAATAGAATCAGATGAATTATAAATAACTAGTTGTATGAATTATACATATTATATATAATTATACATATAAATCTGCAGTTCAAAGTTGCCCAACTGTTCGATACTCGATTCTTGATGTTGATTTTTGTTTTTAATCATCTGATCAGCTCATTGTTGGCAGCATCCGCCTTCGAATCCTGCAACTAGGTTAATTGGGAATATATATTTACCGGGTTTAGGCTCAGATGAGTTGAAAAATTCTCGAGGATGCGAATTATCACAATATTAACAAATTTCAATCAACATTAAATTTTACTTAAATTTAATTTAAATTATCAGATATTAACAATATCTGACAGATTTTCCTAAGCTTTGTATGTCATAATGTCATCATACAAGTAAACAGGTGTACCACTGAAATGCCAATAAAATACAAAAACAAATAAAATCAAAATGCACACGCGTTATCGCAATTGTTAATTTAAATAGCAAAAGAAACCAACTACTGGTGTACATAATGTATTGGATGTATTTGAGCACTCAAAAACACATCATGTGATTATGTGAATGAAAAGGGTGTACGTAATATGTATGTATTGTGTATATACATGTAGTATGTATATATTTGTACCAGTAAGTAATTGAAAAGCTTGATTATAGCTACAGCAAACACTTCCATCCTACAATTACTAAGCTTTGTCTGTACATTATTTTTCATAAGCACTGCACAAGTCGCACGTTTGACTGATCAAAAAACCTTTTTCTGAACAGCGTACTCAACCAACTTGAAATTGTACATTTTTCGGGTCAAAGCGGTAATTTTGAAAAAACATCATCATCAAGTTTCTGGAAACACCATGAGATTAGACTGAGCGGGAAAATTTGAAAAATAAAATCTCAACAGAAAAAACAAATTTCGAAAGAATGTGAGCACATGAAAGATTTTTTGTGAGATTTAGAAAATTGAAAAGGAAACGAATTATATGAATATATGCTTGTGAAAGAACAATTGAAATTTAGTTATGACTACGGTACCATAGAAAAATTCATTCTGAACATTATGTATTTTTATCTACCTCAATCTAACAAAAAATGCCACACTTTCTTATACTATAATATCAAATGTGACTCTCTCTTGAAATATTATGGTGAAAAGGGTCGTTAAAACAGATGACTGTATAATGTAGGTACTATAATATTAAATAGACATTGTCTCAATAAAACGACTCAGTTTACCTTTGTTTCAATCAAAATTGCCATTTTGCTTCGTTAATAACAGCTTATGAATAACGAAGGCAAGAAAGTGGGGGGAAAACTTTTTAATTAAAATAAAACTGATGAAAATGGAATGCTTGACGTCCTGACATAAAACATGGTGGACTTTTCAAACTATCCATTGTTGGGTCGTGAATATTCATATTTCAGGCAACTTGTTTTTCGAGTAAAATGCATGGAAACATTTGAGAAACTCACGAAATGTACTAATTGAAATAATTAATAATGTGTGTATAATCTTCATTTAGATCTCTACCCATATTAGGGTTGCCGATACGACACAGAATAATAAAAACCAACAAGATACAAAATATGTAATCACAGATTATATGATCTACATTCATGGAAGATACAAAATCTCGTCATTGGAGACGGCACCTCCACCAAAAACTTATAATCCATCATATTATTCGATGACTTGATGAATAAATCCGCTATTTTGAATAATAAGTATGAACAAATCAGAATGATCAGATTATCATATTTCTGAAATTATGTATTATTACTTTGCCTCTGAATATTTTATCCATATAGTATATTTTGTATTTGTTTGTAACTAACTTTCATCGTGTACCCGTATCAAATTCAATGTTTTTTTTATTCGCTTTTGATCAAAAATTTGTCAAAATTATAAAAATGTTTCGATCAAATGAAAAATATCATATATCAAAATATCAAAACATGAAAAAATATCAAAAATATCAAAAATATAATTGATATAGAATCCGTATAAGTATGGGGACAAGGTTTAATCAAGCTACAAAAGATGAATTTTATTGAAGCACAAAACATCTAAGGAATGTTTTCCAATCTAGGATCACCGAATAATTACATTATGTTATCCAAGATCAACAACAACTTTATGTGCATACTTTTTGAGACAATTCTATGTTGATAAAACGAACCAAAAATAAAACCAACCCAATATGAAAAAGTTCTATATTCTGAAGCAGTGATAACATGTGAAATTATGTTTCTATTCTCAGTGTTTGGTTGGCAACAAGTATGGTCCATGTCCTCTTTCCGCCACGCTGGAGCTCGACCAATACGAGGCCATCTCCTCGACAGCACGTGACCTAGGACTGAACGCTGATTCGCTGGACACTTGGTACCAACGAGATGACGCCACGTCGACATATACCCTACAACAACCAAGGTAACAAACGATCACTATTATCTCTGTCAACTTATCAAGTGCGGAATATATCGATAACCTAGGTGCAAAAACACGTATCTTTTTTGAGATTCTGCAAGGTACGCAAACCACTTCCATTTGACTTGGGACGGTCAATGTCATTATTGTTATTTTCATTTTTCCACAGAGACACAATATGTAGAGAAATGAGGATAAAACAAACATTACATTTCTTGTAACGTTGAAGTGTTTTGCGTACCCTGCCTAATATCAAAAAAGCACATACGAGGTTTTGCAACGGTGAAAATGGAAGTATATTATGAAATTATAAGCTATTATGTAGCTATAAGCTATTATATTATGAGCTATTATGAAGCTAATATGAAAGCATATTATGCTCTCATCATGACAAGGATAATGGCGTACCTGCAAATAACAATTTTTTGTTAGGATATGTGTACGCGTGTATGTCTTTAAATGATTATCATTTTCTCATTTGACAACAGCGGTCGACTGACCCACGAGAGTAACTTTTCAATTTTTCAAAATTCTGTACAAATTTTAAATATCTCATCGGCAATCCATAGTTTATCCTATCAAGTTTCTCAGGTGAAGTACAAGTTCAAAATATGAGAATCGGAAAAATTAATGAATACATATAAATGAGCTTAAGCAACAAAATCAGAATTGTTGAAGTGTTACATGGATGAACTGAAAGGTTTTAATAGATGTTCAGGTATGCTGGTGTCTTAAAAGAGAATGAGTGATGATTGGATTAGTAGAACTCGACTGAGTTCATGTACTGGCTTATTTGTCTGGAAAATCAATTGAATATTCGAAAATGAAGCAAAACTATCATAAATAGTGTTCATGGTGCTCATAGGTAGTATGGGGTTGGTATGAATGCTTCACAATAGACATGGAGACAGAAGCAACCATTTTCTAGACTCGAATTCGAAAATTAAGAACAAGACTATATGACTATCACATGAAACAGTATAATTGAAAATGTGAATCGACATTTACCAACAAGGTTGATGTTGATGATCCAGTGACGTATGGAGGAGGAGTGGAAGTGGAAGGCGGGGAGTGGAAGGCCACCTGTTGTGAATTGGGCGAGTTGATCGAGCGTGCTTTCTTGCAAATAAGATGTTACAAAACTTGTCAGAAACAATATATAAAATGTAATAAATCTGGAAAATCAAACTATAAAAAACAATATAAAATATGTGAAATAGATGAAATAGATTTAATATATTGAAATGAATATTGAATGATATATAATTGAATAATACATCAAATAAAAATAAATAAGGTGAATCGATGTTGGTGCTTTAGTGACGTCAGGAGTGAGGAGTGGAAGGCCACCTGTTGTGAATTGGGCGAGTTGATCGAGCGTGCTGCCCAAGAGATGACGTCATCCGAATCACGCTTGTCGGCGGTCACGTGTCGACAACTCAGCCAATCAGCGGTCGAGAGGCAGTTTCATCACGCGCTTGGTAAGAACTATCATCTGTTATATTTGTTTTATTTCAATCCTGCTTAACGACCCCACCAATAGCTAGATTATACGGGAGTACGAATGAGCGGGTGATAATGAAACGATGAAGTGATGATACGTGAAAGGACGTTTACAAAAACCCATGCCTTATGTGGGACTCGAACCCACGCCCGACTTGATTTTATTTTCTACCGCTAGAGCTGTTCCATTTGATTGTTGTTATAGATCAGACATTGTTGTAGTTGAATTACTTTCAATTCTATTGTATAATCATCAATATGTAAAAAATGACTTGCAAATTGTTTTTGCTTAAAGGACGTCACAACTCTGGGTCTAGATTCAAATTAATCACGCCGTCATTTTTCCCTAATCTCGGAGAAAACTAGAAATCATCATCTTGATTACAGAAATTATTATCATTTTATTCGTACCCCCTTCCTGAATAGTAACTTTGGCATTGCCAGATTCTTGTTAAAGCATAAACAGAATCGTTTGATGCTTAGTGACGACAGAGAAGATGAAGTCAGGTGAAAAAATAATTTAAGTTCATTTTATCTGTCCCATAAATGTCGACGTGAACAGTGATAAGCTCGGCTAATTATGGTAAACCTTCGATCTAAATTCATGGCTTTCATACATTTTCCAATTCAGCTTGAAACTTATATAAATAATGAATGAAGGAGATTATTTTCTAGATGGAAGACGAAGATTCTTAAAATAACACAAAATGTCTGAAGCGAGGCTTATAACATCTCAAATGGAAATCCATGAATAAATTGTATCGTACAAAAAATGGAGGAAAAGTTTTCTAAATATCACTTCGTTTTTAACGTGACATAGTTTGCTAGAATTGTTACCCGTTTCACAATTCATCTTCAAATTATCTTTATTCAATCGGTATCATAAGATACAAATTTTTTGTTGGACACACGAAGAATATTTTCCGATTGAATTTGGTGGATATTGTGAATTTTATATTCGTGCTTGATATTATTTCTGATGAGATTGGATTTGTGAATACATTCTTTAGTTGTGACGAATGTGCTGAAGAGCGTATACCGGAATAAAGTCGACTAGGTCGAGTGATATGGGATATTAGTTGTTGAATGTAGGAATCAAATTGAAGGTATTGCAAATATCTGTGTTTTCTTCTCATTGGGATTCCAATATTTCATACATTTCAAATTTTACCACCAAAAAATTGATATTGCGCCAAATCGACTCCTATTAATTGATGATTTTCTCTCTCTTTCATATTGTTTTAACCAAACGTATGATTTACAAATATTTCTATCAAGATTTTCTATCATTTCTCCATCATTTTCACGACAATGAAATATAAACACACTGCTTGTTTTCTACAGAGTGATTCCGATGTCAAAGACAGTGATTCTGAGATATCACACCTCTGCTCTGATTGGTCGAGACAGAGAAGATGTTTGACAAATACTCGACTTTAAGTCTGTCATATTCAAACATTGTGATGAAAAAAATTCAAATTCTAATTACGTTACGTTTGTAATCAAAACTGTTTTGTCATTTCACTGTGACTTGTCTATTTTACAATTGTTCAAGGAAATTAACTGAAGCTTAACTGTCAGAGAGTATTTACATCAGTGAATCAGTATGTATACATAAGCCATACTTGTAAACACGAAAGAAGGTTTGAACCATCCATGCGCTAGTAGTGTGGCATATGAGGGACGGTCGATTTAAACCTTCATATTCTATGGTTGAAACAAGAACCATCGTATCTTTGTAATGAAAGCTCGTAGTAAGCGAATAGAGTTTACGCTAAAATCTTGATAACGTAACTTCAAGAAACACTTGGAATTTAATCAAAATATCTATAGTTTAATTAATATATTTCTATTTTTGGGATAGATTTAGTGAAATACAGTGTAGTAAGCTATTTCCGTGAATTCGACTTCATTCTAATTCTCAATTCCATTTCCAGAAGAATGAAAATTCCTCTGATTTTCAGAATCACAGATTGGAAGCGATGTGAATCTCTCGCACTCTAAGATAGAATGCTCTTAATTATACATGATAGAAGCGATACAAGAGAGTTGGAGTGAAAGAGGGAGTGGTGAAGGAGTGGGAGTTGGAAAGGGAGTGGGAGTGGAGAGGGAAGGGTGAAGGGTTGGTTTCCTATGCTATTCTCGACAAAGTACAAGTCAGGGTATTATAATACAGTTGACAAAAGCAATCCAAAGAGCTCAATTGAACAAAAGATAGTCTAGCATGTCATAAGCTACAGAGTGTATTTGATTTCATTATCTTCGTAGATCTGAACGAGAGAGTTTCCGAATTAGATTGTTTAGTACAACATAGCACTTAAGAGCCCGCATCTTAGATGAGAATATTTTTCTTCGAAATGCGTATATTTAGGGTGACATCATTCATAGTTGGGGTATAATTCCTGCCAGTGTTGTGAAGTGGAAAGGGGATGATATTCTAAGAGTTTCAGTAACCACCGCTAGATGACGGAGTTTTCCATATTCTAACTTTGACAAAATCTAGTTACATTACACATTTTGGCATATGAAAAATGGAAGACTGTAAAACTATAGGCAAATCAGGATTTCAAATATTGGTAAGCAAAGTTGAACTGTGCCTTTGTAAATTTTTTCTACTATCATTCGTTAAGCGGGAATTCAACAATAAAAACCATCAAATTATACATATTTTGATTCAATTATTGCTCCATCATGAGATTATTTCCAAAAATTCGACTAGGCACATATAATTGTGAGGGTATTATCCATAGATTGCAATTTACCGCAAGTCCGTGGTGTATGTAGTTCTTGAGATACATGTTGCCAAAGTGCACCCTGTGAATCTGTCCAAGAATCGTGTTTGAAGAACGCCATGAAATGAGGATGAATTTTTACAGTTGTTACGAGAAAAACACACGTTCAAGTACCTTCATTGTTCTCAAGACCTTAGATTTCACTTTCAAAATATCTTCTCTGTGATCGATTCTGGACCAGAATCGCACATATCTGTTTCATTTTTCATTTCCAACTCATTGCTACATATATGGAACTTTGAGGGTGATGGGTCTTTCTATGTGGCTTTCTATTTTCATCGTATTCAGGTGGATCTATAGTTCTACCTCAAATTGTCTCTGAGATTTCAAGAAAATCTAAAATGTTTCAGTTTAAGTTTAGTTTTAATTGGTTTTTCCTACATTCCATTATACACTGTATGTAATACAAGTTTGTCATTAAAATCAATGTAATTGGTTATTCATTAATAATTATCAATAACTTGTATAATTGAACATCAACAAAAAACTTGACATAAAAGAAAAACAAGAGCAACATTTTATACAAAATTGATTTCAAAATAGTCTTTTACATCTTGAATAACTTCATTTGTTAAAACTGTTTTAAAACATCTCGATGTTAATACATCTCAGCCTGTGTGTCTGATATGGACAAATATACAATTTCCGAATAAATAAATAAAATATATACCCCAATACATTTTTTGTTATAAATCTTGACCTGATTTTCTATGTTCACCTTACGAACATACTACCTCTCTGTCGTCTCAGCGGAGTTCAGATTGTGGTTTTGTCGATGCATTGTGTTGATGTTGTTGTTGTTGTTCGTGTTGCAGGTATCGCCCCGGGAACGGCGCATCACATCCTGACAATCGTGCGGGACTGGGAGAAACTGGAAGACAATCAGCCCGACTACGAGGACTACGATAACGAGGGGAAACCACATCAGCGCTATCGTGACCAACTCAAGAACTTCAGAGATAAACTAGACATATCGCTGCCAGAGGAAAACCGATCGTATCTCACGTGAGTTCAACATCTCTCTGTCTCTCTTGCACTTGATGCTGTTCTACCTTTTATCTCGCTCGCACTTGGGATTCTTATGTATCTACTGTCTCTCTAGCACTTGATGTTGTTATATCTCCTCTCTCGCTCGCACTTCGGGTTCTTATATATCTACTGTCTCTCTTGCACTTGATGCTGTCATATATCTTCTCTCTCGCTCGCACTTGGGATTCTTATGTATCTACTGTCTCTCTAGCACTTGATGTTGTTATATCTCCTCTCTCGCTTGCACTTCGGGTTCTTATATATCTACTGTCTCTCTTGCACTTGATGCTGTCATATATCTTCTCTCTCGCTCGCAATTCGGGTTCTTATGTATCTACTGTCTCTCTTGTACTTGATGGTATTATGTCTTCTCTCTCGCTCGCACTTCGGGTTCTTATGTATCCACTGTCTCTCTTGTACTTGATGCTGTTATATCTACTGTCTCACTATAGGTGGTTCTACTTGTTCACTTATTCAATAGAACGCATACCAATAATCCCTCTTCTGCAACAGCACGCTAAAATACGTGTCCAGTTTGACTCGATTCTAGTTTTACTCGATTCCGTGTAGAAACTTTCTCTTTGAACACATTTCCAGCTTTTATCACGTTCTATGAATGAGTTTTGCGTGGAATCTGTTCAATTAGTACGTTGCAGTTTATGATGAATACAAGATGGTCAGTCCAGATGTTTTCGAAAACATCTCTTTTTTCTGGGTTTGTCCACGGTACTAGCCATACCATTCATGAATATGACACATCCGGTTCGCTCAGTCTGAACTAGATAGAGTTGAAACAAATAGTTTATTGTATGATATTGGACGGTTAACTGTGAATGTCGTCAAAGAGGTACGATTGTATGTAATTCGATGCGAATTGTCTTACTTTAGGGCTGCTTCAACCGTTCTGGCGTTGATAATTATGAACTTGCATGTCGATTTGTCAGTTTTTCAGGCAATGCAGTGGGAAACAATGATTTTCAGAGAATGTTGGTATGTAATCTTATTCCAGCTAAATTCCAGAGATCATTATTTCCATTTTATTGTTGTGATTAATGTCCCTACTCTTGATGATATCGGTTCAGATTTTGAATACTTATTCTGAATACTTTTTATACGGTTTATACTTATAATGTATTCTGGACTTTCGGCAACTGAAGACTATTATCTGCGGCGAAGAAGTGTGGTCACAGACAGCGTAGACCTGGTGTCAAAGTTCGTTGTTTTTAATTTAAGATGATAATAAAATGGGGTGATATGATCTCCCTTGCGGTGCCCCGTTCAAACGATCCTTCCTTTCATCCATAGCCTTTATAGAGAGACAATGTCAAGTTTCGATGTTATGGAAAAATAAATGTTGAATAAAATTCGATCCTTATTATGATTTTATCTCAAGTTTCCATCTTGATGAGAAGAAGGGGTTGGATGTCAATGACTCCAGTAAGTATTTTTCACAATGTACAAGTTCAGGATCGTCATTAGGTTTCCTCTTTCAGAGTATCCTGGAAACCTGGAGGACTGGATGCAGACCTGGAAGAGCACGATGCTTATCTTAACGATTTCCGGGACACAGTTACAAATAAACTGGAATTGCTTATAAAAACAGGAATCAAAGACGAACCAGAAGTGAAGGCAAGGAATAAAACAATACAGGTTGGTATAGTTCATCAGATTATTTATCCAAAATAACAATTATTCTTTTAGGAAGGATATGTTTATTGACAAATGTGGACCAAACTTGAAAACGACTCGTAAACAACAGTATATTCAATGGTATTGGTGAATAGTAGTATCTGGCATATTCGAAGATGACAGAAACATTTTCATAGCAGTGTTTCACTTTTGAGAATCTGTTTATGGAAAATCCTGAACTGTTCGAAGTCCGTAGTTTCTTTCGTTGGTCAAAGCACAATAAAACATCTCCTCAAGACTAGATTTTCATCATGATATCTGTATTTCAAGCATTGAAGGAATTGAAATGAGTATTTTGCTTCCAGGAAGTATATCAAGAAACTCTAAGTCACCTAACACTATGTCACCAAACAATATCTCATCCACAAACCATCGACTTCACCGGCACCGACACGCTAGAACGTATCAAAACCCTTATGACGTCATCCTATAACTCCGCCCCCAACGTACGTCACGGACCAATCATAATCCACGGTCCACACGGCTTCGGCAAGACATCCATCATAACCTCAATCTATACCAACTCCGAGTCATGGTTCGATCGGCGATTACTTCGAATCGTTCGATTTTCGAGTGCAACTCCTCGATCCGCGTACAATCTCGAATTACTTCGAGTTATCTGTCAACAATTATGTTTATTATTAAAGCTTCCCGAAGGATTTCTTCCGAAAGACGCGTCATTCGATCCGCTATATGTAAATAACTGGTTTCAAACGTTGATTCGCAAATTTGAAGAAGCGTCTTCGAATGAATTGTTGTTGATTTTGATCGATGATTTGCATCGGTTGAATCCGCTGGACTCGGATATTGTGGCCGGGTTGTCATGGTTACCAATAAGTCTGCCGAGGAACGTGCACATTGTTGGTACCACGTCGCTGACACCGGAGGCGCTGAAGTTGACGCCGGTGCAGAGAGAGAGGTTCAGAGGAGCGGACTGTTACATAGAGCTACCGACGCCGAACACAGGTGAGATGTGTGCAGTTAATTGTTGGTTTTGATCAGGTATTATTATATCTTTAATTTTTTCATTTCGAATACTTTTACACACTCACACACATGATCTAGCGAATGCGACCATGTCACAATTTTGTAGCACTCTTGGCTGCCGAGATCAAAAAACATATCCGACCATCATCACGCCAGGACTCTTGTCATTTCGGAGCCCGTGGGAAACTTTGATCAACTTGCTTCATACCATTAAACATATTTGTAATCATATTCCTAGAGACATTCTGGAGTGTGATTCACGAAAAAATATTCACGAATCACACTTTAGAATGACCCCATGAATATGATCACGAATCGTTTCAATGGTAAGCAAGTCATTTTCGATGATATGAAGTCTTTTTCTTGCTCGAGAAATATTTGTGACACCTCTCTGATCCTTAGTTCAGAAGAATCGGGGCAGCTGAAGATCATATACCAGAACAAAGTACACTCGGTTGTGTGACAAGGGTTTGGGTGTCCGACCTTACCTGAACCCTAACCACATTTCACAAGCATCCACTCATGAATACCCAAAGCCCATGCCACACGACCAAGTCATATTTATTCCGGTATCTCATTACTGTTCATTACTCATTACGATTCTCATTACTACAATTATTCATTAGTTCTATTATTTCACTCATTTTTTCTCAAGTACCGGTACTGTAATGTAATGTTAATTCTGTGTAATGCATCTGAGTATATGTGATTTTTTTGTATATTGATAAATGGTGAATAAAAAAAAACGCTCTTTCCAGAACCCCCAGTAAATCGCTTTTGTCTTATTTCTCGACGCTACAACCTCAAGATTGTGTTTGTTCATCACACAGGTGGCATTCCTCTTGTGCAACAAGTGGAGTCGGCTCTCGACGACTTGGAAGCAAAATACGGCCGAACTGCGATCGCTCGGCTAGGTTCTTTTCTCACCTGCACTGAGTTCGGTCTGACTGAAACCGAATTACTGGAGCTGTTGATGCCGACTAGCAACAGTGCTGCCACGCTGAGCCTGGCGGCGGGAAATTTCAACTTCTCAACGCTGTGTTCGGTCAGGCGGAGAATGGGTGAGTGAAAATGTTGCGTTTTTCAAATCTTTGATTTGTTTTATTGAGTCCATGGGAATCGATTTGGCGTAGAATCTGTATTCTGGAAATGACGTTTGAATTCTGACAAAGATGAAACACATATATTTTCAATACGGTATCAGTAAAAACTATTAATATCATATCGCCCAATTGTTACGCATATACCACTAAAAGATTTTTGTTCAATCGTATACACCTTACAATCATCTGATATGGGATGGGAGGTTATTGATTTCACCACGGTACCTTGGAGGAATTGGAAATATCTGTGTTTCTTCTCAATTAGAATTTCAATATCTTACACCGTTCAAAAGTTATCATCAAAAAATTGATATCCTGCTCTGCTAAATCGACTCCCACGGACTTTTAGGTTGAATTTATGAATAGGAATTTGTGAATTTTTGGATGGTATGTGATATGTTTGTTATGGATGTTTCATGTTATGGAACATCCTGTATAATATTCAATTGACAGCTTATCGTATCAGTGTATCCAAGTGTTGGGGAAGTGTGTGTAACACACAGGTGGAGGTGCCGGTTTCGTGCAGCAACACAGCGGGGTGCTTGCTTCAGACACGTTAAGGGGTAGCTACCAACAGCGTCACATCGTCAGTGTCAACGTAACACACACATATTTATATATATATATATATATATATATATATATATATATATATATATATATATATATATATATATATATATATATTTATTTATTTATGATCATATTTTTCTGAATCGAGCTTCGACGACAACTATAACATCATAATTTCGATCAACAACACTACATATAGCCAGGCCTGTATCAACTGGGCTAAATACTGACTATTATATAATTATATCCTCACTGGAAAGTTCCATCATGAAATACCAATAAATCTTGACCTTCACCTCAACCATAACCTCCAGGATTCCCACATAAAGTTCTGTAATAAAGATCTGCTATCACTTCTTTAACGACTTAATGATATGAATTCCAATTTTACAAATAATAAAATATTTTCATCAGCTATCCATTCGTTCTAGTCGACTCTAAACTGGGCCAGTAAAATACTGGCCGCAACAAAAATAAAGACCTGGTGTCGATAACTGTTTTATAGTTTCATATTATTGAAAAGTTTATTCACCCAGTTTTATCTTTATTGAGAGTATTATTTTCATGGGACTGTGTGTATCACATACTATATCTAGTTTAAGTATACAATTCATGGTTTAATTAGAGGTCCGTGTGATATGCAATAACAAATTCAATTCAATCAAATTCAAATCACTCCAATAAATCTTCATCGCGTTAAAATGTAGTAAAATGATTCGATGTTACATTCAGTCATTGCTCGGTTTTGAGAACCAGATTCATATCATCATATGAGGCGTGAGTTCGAATATTTCTGAAAGTGTTTTTGAAGATTACTTATCATCTCACTTATGAATTTTGAACCCAGTTCGATCCCCACCGCCTACCATCTTTACATGAGTTTTTCATGGTTTCCCTCTGTATTCTAGTTCCTACAATATCTCGGTCATGACCGCTTCCTTCCCAATATCTTTCCCATTACCAAAGAACCTTCATCTCATCATTCCATCATCTCATTAATCATCCATCCGACGCCATTAGATCTGCGAGATCTGCGCTATCATAACAGTGCGTCGTTGAACCCAATATAAAAAAAATCATCCACTCATTCGTATCCACAAATAATCTGGGGATGATACGCAAATGAATTCAGGTCAATTGCTAACGCGCTCACTACATGTGATCGGGGAGATGAGGGGCTTATTGGGGCCTGGTTCGATCCCTGTCAGCGTCCATCTTCACAGGTAGTTTTCGTGGTTTTCCTCTATAATCCAGACTGATGCGGGGATACAATACTGGTCCCGAGCGCTTCCTTCCCACTTTCCTTTCCGTAATCTACGAAATCTTCATCTCATCATCCCATCATCCCATTACTCATTCATCCGGTGCCAATAGATGTGCGCTATCATCACATCGCGTCGTGAAATCATATACCAATAAATAAATTGTGAAAATGATCGAGTGATTCAATGTTTCGTCAGATTAACTCATAAAATGTTTTTTTCTATACATACTTCTTTCAACTCACAGTGTAAGTTAGCCTTTCGGATAAGTGTTATTTTTTCAACATCATGATATGTTTTTCATGTAGACCCACGAAATTCAATTCTTGTCTATTCAAATATCACTTAGAATTAAATGCCATGTAAATTGTAGAATACTGCTATTTTCAAAACATTATCAAACTCGATTATAAAACCAGTTTCTCATCAATAATAATGTCAAAGAAGCTCCAACAAGATATGAAGACTCATCAAATATCCTCCAATATTAGTTTCGTGCTTTTAATGGTGTCTTTTGATACTTGAATATTGATCACTCAAAGATAGTTGATTTTCTGAGTCAAGGACTGAATCCTTAATGTATTGCAATGTCAACAAAAAAGTATAACCTGCAATCATAAATTATGCAGTTCATCTTCTTCTTGGATCTATTGACAAGAATCGGTTCCGTCGACTCAGCTGATAATATTGTGTACGATTTGCTGACACACAGTAATGCAAATAATATAAGGGAAGTGATTTGATGAATAGTATTCGAGGATTTTTATTCCCTCGCGGGAAACTTGGATTGAGGAAAATAGTGGAATATTTAATTATAAAACAGCAATATCTTTGTGGAACATCTACCTTTATGGGCGTCATATTATATTGACGTGTCTCTCGCAAATTCTGAGGAATTAATCACGTATTTGTTTTTTGTTAGAGAATGAATCTATTACAGTACCTTATTTGATGTACTGTTATTGATAAAAATTGGCCGTCGTAATTTTCAGATATATGAAATTAAAAAATGAGAAACTTCCGAACTTTCAAAATGTATGTGAATACATTCAAAATCATGAAATCAGGAATACAATTTAAAAATTGAATTCTACTCATTTTAAACTTATGGGAATTTTTCCATATTTTCAGAATTTTCCCCGAAATAACAATCGAACTGAAATCGCCCAAAAGCAACCCCAAACTATCCCGATATGACACCGATGTCCATGAAAGTTCCAATTCGATTAATTAATCTGTCCAACCCTGATGAAACGAAGTGAAAGTTTCGTTTAGTGAAATGAACGTCTTCAGTACACTAATCCAACAATGTCACATAATAATAATTATATATTTTCTCTGGGTTGGAGAGATTGATGGGAAATAAATATATTACAGATATATTCAGATTCGAATTAACCAACCCAAATTTGCGGTTAACACAGCTTATAGAACCAATGCAGTTATAACAGTTATTACAGTTAGTACAGTTACTACAGTTAGTACAGTATAAACACCACAACCGTCGCAGGTGGCAGTAAACTACTTTACTCTGAAGACTACGCTGTTATTTAGTAGTCTCAGGAGATTCGACGGATACAGACTCACGAGCGACGTCTTTATCTGAAAGCCGACGTCTTGAATAATCGACGCTTTCAAGGCGTCGTAAATACACGTTACACGTTAACCTAAACCTGTTGGGAACGTGACGTAGGACTGAGGCGAGAATAAATGATGCGAGTTGAATTATTGACTTATTCCAAAGAAACGAATTGTTACCGAATTACCGTATATTTATAACAGAAAGCGTAGGGTAGAAGTCGAATGTCAATATATATATATTATTTTTCATTCTTTCATTTTTTTTTCAAGTTTTCATAATGAACATTATAGAACAAGTTACAAGTTGTGCGTGAACCCACAAAGTCAAGTAATAATGACTTGTCTGCGTGTTTACATACGAATTACAATACTTAAAAATTATTATAAGGAAAATAATACATCGTCTGGATACTGAATATAATTATTATACAAAATAAGAGAAGTTTGCAAATTGTAAAATACTAAAATTGAGATATGTTTTGTAATCACATTATTTAAGTACAATCGAGTTGGTAAATTCAAATCTATGGTCACGAACACGAATTCTGACAAATCCATCTTTTAATTTCAATCTTGATTTTTGATATTTTTGCTATAGTCATTAATTCTGAGGGAATTTTATGAAAGAGTGTAGGTATGAGAAAGCTTTTTTCCTGTTTTCCATATGAGTTTTGATACAGTGGTTCTGAAAGTCTTTAGTAGTAGTAGTTAGTAGATAGAGTAGAAGTATATTATGCA
>OU015472.1:9709464-9784464 GCA_907164805.1 Brachyptera putata
GATCCAAGTAGAAATCCTGCCAAAGTTTCATGTCACGTGCTACCAACTACAGGCCGAGGATCGTTGATGACGTCTCGAAGACGATGCGAGTGTTGCCGTTGTTCATTCCTCTGCCGGTCTTCTGGGCGTTGTACGAGCAAACGGTGGGTTCTAGCTTGGATTACAACTCTCATAGCGATGAAATGGCAACAGTGTTAGAGAGATGTGCACTCAGTCATAATATGTTGAGAAACGAAAAGTGTGCTGTTACCACGGTGAAAATTGAACTACTTTTTTATTCACTGCACTACGCATAAATGAATGATGAATTGGCTCACTCAATCATGGTATATATATCGCATTTCACGATTCTACTTTCATCCTCATAGCCTTAATTGGGGAACAAAGATTTTGTATCAAGTTTCGATATTATTGAAAAAAAAAATTACAATAATGTCTTGCTAGTTTTGCCACCATCAATGCTTGCTTGATACATTATCAATTAGTTTTCAATTTTTCCAGGACATTTTCATATACCAGTTCTGAAACGAAATACTATTGTCAGTAGATTGCGTTCATTGCCAGTAACTATTGCCAGTAGAGCAACTATTTCGAATTTTTCTCCAAATATTCTTTTCAATGTATTTTCAAAACAAAAACATTCCAAAATGTATAATTCTGTCTTAACATATCAATTAAATTCACCATATTCCCACAAGTTTATGTACATCCTAACGCCCACTACTATTTCTTCCAGGGTTCCCGATGGACCTACCAAGCTACTCGCATGAACGGGACTCTCTGGGGTAAAGACGTGCACGGCAGAGGAGGGTGTATAGAACCCGATCAGATGCAGATTCTCCTGCCGTTATCGGCCATTATCTTCCTGCCTCTCCTGGAACACTTCCTGTATCCCACTCTCAAGAAGCTCGGATTGTTGATCTCGCCCAAGGCCACACTCCTGTTGGGAGGAATGCTGGCTGTCGTGGCGTTCGTCGTATCGGGATTTGTGGAAGAGAAGGTCGAGGTAACTGATAAGGGTTATCAAATGAAAATATTCTCATAACTATTTGTTTAATATTATAATTATTCGCAGCTTGGGAAAGTAAAGTACCATTTTCCGGTGGTCGCAATAATTCGTTCATTTTATGGTGGCTTTTCGTTCCACTGTCTGATGGTTCTTCCTAAGAAGAAGTAGCACGCCCGATGTTTGTTTTGTACAGTGGAACTAGGTATAATTATGAGCGTAAGCGAAGATTTCCAACCAACTCTTATGGAGCTTTGTCTGTGTGTGTGTTTTTTTATGTTTGTAAGCACTGCTTAGATAACAGGGTTTGACTGATCGACATGAAACTTTTTCTGTACACGCAAACTGATCCACTTTGGAATTGTACATTTTTGGGACAAATCTGTTGGACTATTTTTCAGAAACTTCATCTCTAAGTTTTTCAAAAAACCATAAGTTTAGGCTGAGCAGAAAAAATTATAAAATAAAATCTCACCAATATAATTCAAATTGTCCTCAAATGTAAAACGGAAGTGATACACATAATTGAAAATTTGTATGCAATTCGGACCAGCCGTTTCGAAGAAAATAATGTAACACATGTTCTTTATCCATCGAATAGATAGAAATGATAGCAGACAATGTTGCATTGTTAATTCACGGCTCTCTAGATTCGTTGGTATGGAATGGAGTATATTTTATATCATCAAGGTGTGTTCAGTTTTAGATTTTACTTTCTAGCCATCACGCTCATCGCACAACGCATATTCTGCGTTTGCCCAGTTTGAGCTATTTCTCTGATTTCAGACAACCTACCCAGTGACTCCCTTAGCTGGCGAAGGTCAACTAATCATCTGGAACTCAATGTCCATATGCGAACTCCGCTTCCAAACCAAGCTGGATGGGTACGAGCAATTCAGTATCAAAGGTAGAAACATTAAACAACTCTACCATCTGAAGGTGTCGGGCGTGAAACAGTTTCTCCTCGCGTTTGACTCGAACACATTGACCTGCGCGCCGGAGACTCACTGGAACGACAGCGAGGTCATGAAGATCGCGGAGAAGAGGATCATATCGATATATATTCACTTCAGAGGATCGATTAATAAGGATGTACCCAAGTTGATGTACGCACCAATTGATGATCTTCCCTTCAATAATCTCTATAGGGATGATCTGCAATTACCGAGTCTGGGGTGAGTTTTTATATTTGTTGTCTTCTTCTTCTTTCATTTTTTTTTGAACTAGAATCAATAACTTGGTCTCGCCATCTCTTTTATGTTTCTTTTTACACCACGATGACCTCTGCTGACACTACGCTGACCTCTTGGAAATTTGTCCCTAGATTTTTTACATACGATCAATATGACTTTTCCACATACCGGTAATTTTAATTTGTGAACAGAATTGTTTCAGACAAATATTTCAGGTTTTTCGTGATCATATTTAGTTGGTGGATTTGCTATACATTCTGTGAATATAGGATAAATTAGAGTACATATTTCAGTATATTCAATTCAAGTTGAAATTATATTTTCCTGTTTGAAATTTTCCGGTCGTTAACGGATAATTTATCAAATTATAATAGACCTCGAAAACCAGACCTAGCGTCACTGGAGTTGTCAATAAACTTGGATTCCAATGTCTTTTTCAAACCAATCACAGACTGGACGCCAATTTTCAGATTCCGACTTTTCTATAACCAGTCCAATTGATCAACCAATAACTAATCAAGTCCAAGAATAATAACTTCAACTTGATTCCAATTTTCAAATACAAATCTCTCGGACCAACTGACAACGAATTTCTATTCATCACTTGGTTCTTGATTTCAGGTTCGTCTACAGCACTCGCAAGTTCGATGCTTCGATAGAGAAAACCTTCCCTTGCGATAACATCACGATCAGTGAGCATGGCAACCCAAGCAGATCTATGGTTCATTTTCTTGATGACAATCACAACGGCATCGCGCCTTCCCTACGGAAACCAATGAAGTGAGCTCTCACGGAGCGCAATAAGGGGATTGGTCAATTTCACTAAGAATAAACCTTTTTTTAATAACATCGAAACTTGATATTAAATCATTGTTCCCCTATTAAGGCTGAGGATGAAAGTGGTGCCATTTGGACGGGGCACCACAAGGGCGATTTTACCACCCCATTTTAATTATTTAGAACTAATTAATTTCAACAGTGGGACTGCGAAGTCTGTGACCACACTTTCCGCCGCAGATAAAAGTCTTTCAGTTTTCAAAAGTCCGGAACACATTATAAGTAAAAACCGTTTCTGTGATATATCCGGACATTACCAGCATTGGTATTGAGAGTGAACCAAACACACGAATGTTGATATCTTCCACTTGGAACTAAGTCTCTTAGGCAATGTTCACTTCCTTCCTTACAGCAGATGTGAAATTTATCATAACTGTACTGAAAATCAATTGACCTGAAAAATGGTGAACTGTACTTAAAATCAACTGTACTCGAATCCAATGTACTAAAATTCAACTGACCCAAAATTATTTTTCTCGAGCATCCTGTGAAGAAGTATAAATTGGAGGTTTGGATCCTCTCCTTCACAAATTGTTACCACTATTACTATTACTTATAAAAGGCAGGGTATTACCAGCGTGAGAGTAGCTCTAACTGGCACTTTAAAGTTGGTATCACTATGGTTACCCATGGTATATGTTTATACCAACTCTCAGATAAGCCTAACTGAACTTGTTAATACCGGGCCTTAAGAGAGTACGGAAATAACGCACATAACTAACAGACGGAATTACCAAAGTGGAATAGCCAACAAACTGGCAGATAGAAGTTGTTATCACCAAGGTTACCAATGCTATATGTTTTCCCCGACTCTCAGATAAAAGCAAACTGGACTTGATAATACAAAACCAAAGGTGATAAACTGTTGCTCAACCTACTACCTAACTGCCCAAGCCAGTTACCCTTATGGTATTACATAGAATTTGGCAAGTATCTGACGAACATAAAATGGACTTCTACTTCTGGTTCGATACCAACCATGAGAGTCACGTTCGATCCCTATCTGTTCTTATCGGCTGTGTTCCAGGTACTCGGTGTCGATGCCTGACTGTCCTGAGCCGAAGAACAAGGATGCAAGGCTTGTGAAGAATTACGTTCTACAAATGGAGCGAGGTGGGATATACGCCATGTGGATATTGTGGCGAGGGGATATAGATGAACTATCGCCAGGATTCGTAAGTTTTGTTTTGATAAGAGCTATGGTCAATATCAAAAAGTTTTTTGTAGAATTTTGTGGGAAGTTTAATTTAGACAGTTATTCGATATATATATATATTTCTTAATAACATCGAAACTTGATACGAAAATCATTGTTTCCCTATTGAGGCTATGGATGGAAGTAGGATCGTTTGGACGGGGCACCACAAGTGCGATCTTACCACCCCATTTTATTATTATTTTAAATTAAAAGCAGTGAAATTTGACACCAGGTCTACGCTATGAATTTGATGGTAATTTTAGCCTCAAAAGGATCTATTGTCATTTTGAGAAACCATTTATACTCACATTCATAGCATTATTATTATTCATTTTTGTGTTATCTTTATATTATGTCCATATTACTGTCTATACCAATACTTTTTCATATTACTGTTATAATATGTATTCTCTCATTATTTTCTAACATAATTGTTCTATCAATCATTCATGTGCGATTCATTTCCAACTTCGAAAATACTAATTAGAATTCGTTTGAGTAATGGTTTATGGACGGTTCAAAATTGAGAAGTATCATTAAGTTGTCGGTAAATATGACTAATCACGAGAAAATTGGACCAATTAATCACAATCCAATAGAAAAAAATAACACGACTATCAATAAAATGTCACTGCATACAAACTGTATACATCTAGGTATACAGCTTTCATGAAAACGATTCCAAATGTACGAAGATAGAACGTTGACGGACAAAAAAAGGACATATTTGAAATTGACAACTAGAATTGAGTGGAAAAATGCCTTTGATCATTCCTTGATAGGGCATGGGACCTTATAGGGTCCACTGGCTACTCGCTAGATATCACCGAGCAAAGTGTAATTTAAATAAAGGATAAAGAATGAATTTAATTATTGTAGAGATAATAGCTATAATTCAAAAAGAAATTGAACTTTATATAAACATAGTATCCAAGTGTAATTGTGTTTTTCAGATCCAATTTTCTCAACATTTCAACTTTTGAATATAAAAGGTATATAGAATTGTATCTCGGGTAATTGTTAGGATAGAATGTAATCTATTTTGTGAAATGATCACAGAAATAAACTTGATGATATGGACGAATTCTATTGAATAAACTCTTTCTCAACTTCAGAGTAGTAAATTAAAAAATCCCAGATTGAACTGATTTGCAAAGTTACTGTTCAGTATGAATGGAAAGTTCAACTAATCAAGCTCTGCTTTAAACCATCCAGGTACACCAACTTTATCACGACTTATCTTGCCTCAAATAACGAGAGTGACGAGCGATATGTGCATGTTTCAGAGTCGAAATCGAATCAACTTTATCAATAAAATTACATTCAAATTCACTTTCAAATATGTTTAGCAGAATATAATCCGTTTTAAATATCTTCAATGTAATCCATATTTGCTTAGCTATGAACTGCAAATGACCTGACATCATTTTTAATAAAAAAATCAAGAAAATTTGTTCGATAACAAATAATGTATCTCAGGCAATTTTCAAAATTGAAATGTGATTTTAGATGTGAAATGATCACAGACATAATTGGACGAGCTTTATGCGGGCCTTCCATACCTGCGTTATTCGGATTGCGATATCGGATGTTGTACCAATCAGGGACGAGTCCGATGCGATTCTAGATTATTGAGCTCGGCTCTACTTTTTGCGATTTCGGATTGCGATATTACCGGAAGTTGTGTGAGTTTCTTCTTAATTCATATTGTACAGTCTTTTTTATCCCAGCTCTGAAGTTATTTATATTTCCAAACACATGAGGCTCCATATCTACTCTTGAGATGGCAGTCTGAAAATCGCATTACGAAATCGGATTCCGGTGTCCAAATCGCAGACCGTTTAGTATGGAAGCCCAGCTTCAGAGAGAATTCAATTTGACATACTGAAAAAAATTGGTGTTCGTTTTTATGTTTTTTTATGTTTTTCTGTAGGTTCTTCACAGGTCAAACGGCTACAACTAACAACTTCAAACCTTTTTCCATCATGACTCCTCATCTTACTTAGATCTGCATAGTTTTGTAGCATTATCGGGTGGTGACTTTTATTTTTGAGAATCTCAGAAACTTCAGATATACTCATTAGAATAACACAGCGAAAAAAAAAGAAAATATTTTTACTTAAAAAAGAGGAGGTTTTGCGTGCAGTTGAACTAAATTTTGATACACATTTCTGAAAATTTTCAGCTTGATCGGGTCAGCCATTCTGAAGAAAAAACATAAAATATGCTAAATTGGTCCCACTCGAAGCAGTTTTTACCCATTTTTACCGATACTATCACTATTCGCTCGTCTAACAACGCATATATGGCGTTTTCCTAGTCTTAATGAACTGGGCTCATAAGACGAACATCTATTACTCCACCATGAGGTCCCTCGTCTCAGAGGGCATGACATGAAAATAACAGATAAAATCAAACTGCATTGAATTGTCCCGAAAGAGTTTATTGAAAGTATAAATTGTGTGATGATTTCAGGTGACCGGATTCACGACCGTCCTCGAACCATTCAGTGTGCATATGATGTGGCAAATACCTCAGTACTTCCTGCTCTCACTCGCACAGTTCTTCTATCCTGCCACTCTCTTGCAGTACACTTACTCACAAGTACGTCACACTCACTTGTGTTGGTTACTCTTCCCGATAACTCCTTTCAGTTCCACAAACAGTTTCAATTGTTGAACAAATTAATTGATAGTATTGTAGGACAGGAAGCGAGAGAATACCAAGGCGGGTATTCGAGGCGGCTACAGTGGGAATTTGGAGAGTGGGGCGACCAAGAGAGAGGTGGATTGGACTGATCAAGGAGGATGTGCTGAAGAGAGGAGAAAGGTGGAGTGAGTTAGAGACAGAAAGACAGTGGGAGGACAGAACAAGGTGGAAGGAATTGGTGGAACAACTAGAAGTAGGAGAAGAAGAGGAGGAAATGCCAGGCGTGGCCAGCCGGTTTCTAGGAATCCTGCGGCCTAGTGCTGGTGAGAGCACCCACCCCCTGACCCAATGTTGAAGTTGTAGAAGTCGTGTTAAATTTAACAGTAGCCCTACTATCAATTGATTTGTTTGACAAATAAAAATTTTGGTAAGGAATGTGAATGGGATGTGTGGTTTATTTAATATTGTAAAACCTGAAACTGAAAATCAGTAGCTTCAGTTCGTCTCAGAACCTGAACTTGACTGCACTCTCTTGGAGTTCACATATTCACAAGGACGTCATACACAGTTGTGTTGGTTACTCTTTCCAATAACTTCTTTGTTTACTTTTACAAAACGTTCCAATGATAGAACAAATTCAAACTGATTGTATTGATGGTATTGTAGTAGCTCAAATGCATGGCATGTATGTGCTAATTTATATTGGGTTTAACGACGCACTATTATGATAGCGCAGATCTGATGGCGTCGGATGGATGATAAATGAGATGATGGGATGATGAGATGAAGGTTCTTGGGTGATGGGAAGGATAGTGGGAAGGAAGTCGTCATGACCGACTTATTGTAGGAACCATCCTGGCATCTGGCATGTATGTTATGGGATGCAGTAAGATATATTTGCTCTCAATTCATCACTTACGATACGGTACCCTAAACACAGTCATCATACATTGCCTAATTTTCACCAATCTTATTCTTCTTTTTTATACATTTTCAAGTTCAGTATTTGTTCAATTCAACTCTCATTTCGTGCGTGTATGTTATCACTGTAAATATTAGGATATTAATCTTCGCATGTGAGGCTATAAACCTAATGATAACCTGTTGCTCCCTCAGGTTCCTGTCAGGATGAAACCGTTCCTGTTAAACGTCTGGCTGCTGACGATTGCGTTGGGAAACTTCATCACCATGACTATTGGATTCTCGAATCCATTTGAACGTGATGTAAGCATTTATGAATTATCCCAATAATGTGCTATACGACTTTAGGACGTGTTCCATGAGAACCAACCATTGAACAAACTTGACAGACAGGCAATATTACCTGACAGAGGCCTAGTATATCAAGGTAGAACCGTTAGAATGAAGAACAATGGCGATAGAATAATTAACAGAATGAAAATATACTAATAAGGTTCGGTATTATCAACTCCAGTTAGCCTTCAACTTTTTTTTCTAATGTTGCTCAACGACCCCACCAATAGCTAGGTTATACGGGGTACGAATGAGCGGATGATAATGGAACGATGAAGGGATGATAGGTGAAAGGACGTTTACAAAAACCCATGACTTGAGCGTGACTCGAACCCACGCCCAACGGTGACTTCAGTTTCTACCGCTAGCGATAGTTGACTGAGCCACGGAGGCTGCTTAGACGACGTGTTGATTGAAATGATTATTCTATCCACAGTACTACAATCACATCACCTTCGCTATTGTGATGGTCATCAACTGGGGTTTCCTGTGTTTAATGTGTTTCATCTACGAGCCTGTACCGATAGTCTTGGAGAAAGACGACGCATACGACGACGACGTCGACGAAGATGAGGAGGTTGACGTTGGGGTGGGAAATGTGAAATTTGCCGAATGAATAATTCTAGTCACGTTTCTTATATTCGAACTTTTGATCATTAACTTGTATTGTACAAGAAGCATTTTATTCTGATGTTCCGAATAAAATATTATGGTGGAAATCTTTTTGCCAATACATTAAACTTGAAAGATAATCATGTTCTCAATTAGGGCTACAGATGGCAGGATAGGATCATGAGAATTCACGATCTCAAAGGAAGGGATCCAATAGACAAAAACATCCTCTTGAGATGATTTGGAAAATGGTTATTTCGTTACTCAGGTCCATAATACCTGACAGTTGATTATATTGCTAGGATGTACAGTCAATTTACCTACAATATAATGCATTCAAATTTGTGGTGAGAGAATTATTTCTATATTATTATTTAATGATGATTTATACACCATTTATTTTGGGTTAAGTTAAAAGAAAAATTCAAATGAATTGTGTTGTTCTGAAGAGTGTAATTTCATGGTTTGAAGGGTGTTGAAGAGTGTTGAAGGGTGCTCGAGGCTTTATAGGTTGTTTTAAGTTGAATTTTGTTTTCAAATTTTTCGAGGTAATTCATATTGTTTCCTAGTGTATTCATTATCAATTCCGTATGATAGTCTTCTGTATTATCGTGTGAGAATTCTTCATTGGAGTATTTACATTCTACAATAAAAAATGTTTCAAGAATGTTTCTGAAAGTGTATGTAGATGAAATGGGAACAACACGCCACACTGAAAATAAAAAGAGAGAATAAATGCGTAATTCGGAGATGAAGAAGATAAATTATATGGGAAATGAAAAAGAAGCAAGGTAATGAAGGAGAAATTCTGAAGTAATGTTATAAATAACTCAAGGCTTGGACTGGCTTTTGTATCGACTTTCTATCCATTTAAATATGCGCTCGTTTTCTTATTGTAACGCGGAAAATAAAACACATATTGGGTTTGAAAGGAAAGTCAATAAAGGTCAACTTATTTCCACTAAATTTCGCATCACAAGTTTTACATTACTGTGTTCTGTGATACAGCTATAACAACTACATGAAAAACGGGGTTCTATTGAAACAATGTTTATTGACATACAACAAACAAAATTGCAGAGAAAAATTCACTATTACGAAGAAGTGCCAACTAGGGAAAGTCATTGCGCGTCTAGTACCCAACTATATCAACAGTAAAACCTCTCTAGTAAGTTTCTTTTCAAACAAATATCACCTTGGTGAGTTTTATTTTCAAATCCCGTTTATATAATATGTCCCCTCATGCTAAATATTTTCTTCAGTAAGTTTTTCATTATAGTAAATTTTTCAGTCTGATCCCCTGAAAACGTACTAAAGAAACGCTCTGTAGTCCGTACTGCGCACAAGGAAATCGTTTTCGTACACGGTATAAGGTATATACTTACTAACTATTTATTCATATTGAAATAAGTCGTATTGTAGGGATGACTGGGATCCATTCGTTCGGTGAATGCCCTCGTTGGCTCAGTCAGCTGAGGCACGCTTCAGCCACTGAAGTCACCGTTGGGCGTGGGTTCGAATCCCGCATAAGGCATGGATTTTTGTAAACGTCCTTTCACTTATCATCACTTCATAGTTTCATAGTCATCAGTTCATTCGTACCCCCGTATAACCTAGCTGTTGGTGGGGTCGTTAAGCAAACAATAATCATCATCATGACATTGAGATGATGGAGAGATGAGATGAAATCTTATTTTATTGGATGGATGTGTTTGGATAGTGGGATGGATGTTTTTGGATGGTGAGAAGGAGTCAGTCGTCAACCGTTGATAAGAAACCATCCCAGTATGCACCTGAACGAAAAAGGTAAACCACGAGAAACCTATATCTTTGGATTGTCGACCATGACTGTTCATCGTGCCAGCATGACTAAAGAGATACAAAGACAGTTCACCCAACGTTGAATTCATCCCCACTCTTGTCCTCACTCCTTCGTCTCTATACCATCTACACATGCACCCTTTACCTGTAGTACCATCAATCACCGTTAGGAGTACTCAAATCGTTTCGGCGATTGCGCTTCAGTCGAAGCTGTTAGATGGATGCTTGCCTGGCTTGTCTGCCAAGCCTTCAACTTGACTGCTAGCAGCGCTCTAGCGATGATTGAAGTAACTTCAGGTAATAATGTAAGAGGTTTATAGGGTGGATGTTTTTGGAAGTAACTTACATGGAACGTCTTGAGTATCTCTTAAGTCAGTGGTTCTAGACACCGTGGTGCTAGACACCGTGGTGCTAGACCCCTCTCAGTCCAAATATATTCAAATGGAATAATATACATCAAAACGGGGATACATTTCCTGTTGGAACAGACTACATCCGTTTTTATCGCGAATGCGGGTGGAATATTGACGAGTTCGAACCGCAGCGGTAATTATGAAGATGTCAAAAACGGATTATGCGGTTTCAGTGAAGTATTGGATTTTTATGGTAATCGACTAATACTGGTAGATAAATTAGGCGGTATTTTCTGCGTGGTCAGCTTTTACACCGATAGCTGTAAGCCACATATAATCGATGCGAGCTTTGCGACTTTCAATAATTACCTATATATATATATATATATATATATATATATATGGCCAAAATATCCCACACATCTCGATATTGGATCGTATCCAAGAAGTTTGATGACCATATATATATATATATATATATATATATATATATATATATATATATATATATATATATATATATATATATATATATATATATAATTGTTTTGAAACTTAAAAGATGTAGATATTGAGGATAATTATTATTTCGGGTTTTATTATCATCGTGTTGTGTTGATAAGACATTTTTATATTTATTAATATGATTTTATTATCATCATCATCAATCATCGTCAATCCTATTGTTGAATATTGAAATGTCTTATTCAATACAACACAATGGTTATAATACCCGAAATAATATGTATCCTCAATAAATATATATACATCAGGTTCTTTATATATCAGGTTCATTTATATTGTGATTCTCTTTCATCCTTATAGTCCTCGTTGGGCGTGGGTTCGAGTCCCGCATAAAGCATGGGTTTTTGTAAATGTCATCACCTATCATCACTTCATTGTTACATTATCACCAGCTGATTTGTACCCCGTATAACCTAGCTATTGGTAAGGTAGCATCAGAAAAAAAACTCCGTTTGCAGAATAGGTTATTCCAAGTTGAAGGAACGACCAACGACCAACTTCCACCAACATGCATTATATAATACTGAAACAAGTGATTGAACCGATCTGGGACACGGGGAAATTGACTAGAACGTAGAATAATATTCAGAGGACAAAGCTTTTAGAGTGTTTGTCTCTCCCCTCCCTCTCCTCACTCAACCCCGCACCTCCCCACAGCCCACCACGGACCCCTCGAGTAAACAAAAAGAAAAAAAACTGAACATATTCGGCGGAGAAGTTTTAAATATCAGATAAACTCATATTGGTTTGAGGAATACATTAAAATAGTTTGGAAATGTTGACGTTTTCTAAAAGCAATGAATAGATTACTGTTGAGAGATATATTGAGAGAAACCCAGTCACTGTTTTTGTTTGTAGAATAAATGAATGAATATTGGGGTCGGACGGCGCGTTAACGATGTGGTTATATTGCGCCCGTGAGAAAACCAATGTGATTTAATTCAGAAATAACCCATACAAAAAGGTACACACAATATATTAATAATAACCACATAGCAGTTACATACAAAACATGTCGGTTTTCACATGCTTCAGGTGAAAAAGGCCGGAGTATCAATAATAAAAGCATAAATAACAATTGTATCAGGTTATATTATCGTAGCTTCTATTTCTCTATATCTTATATTTACAATTATGGCTTCAACCTCACTGAAGAACTAGTAGAATAGGAGTGAACAGTCAAAATCATGCTCCGGTGTAAAGAGCCATCTAACATTTTGTTACTCAATCAACTAGGTTATTTGGCAAGACGAATTGAGCGGATTATGGATGAGTTGACGAAAAGTCATGCATTTACGGAGAGCATTTGTTTTGTCTACGCTGAAGTCATCTTTGTGGAACATAAATTGAAAACATTCATACATTTTTCGATCAGGTAAGAGATAAGATCATAACAATCTGATTCATTGATTAATTTGAACTCAATTCACAATACACAACTGAAAGATTCAACAGTTTACCCTCATGTTTCTTAGCTCTGTAAAAAGTCTGCATTAGGAATAAGCAAGAGTTTCGTATCTTCATAGTTCTAATCAAAGATTAAAGTGATATCACTGTGTGATGCTGCCACCATACATCTCGAAGTGATACATGATAATGTTACGTGTTGCTGCCACCAGGCATATCACAGCAGCGGCTAATGGTGATACCATGTCACTGCTGCCACACTTATACTTCTGACATCATATAACGACAGCTGAGAGAATTATTAACTCACGCATCGATTGGTTGTTATCAGGGGTGAAAATCACACTTCACTTGAAGATCATCGAACTTGTTGGTTCAAAACATGTTTTTCACATTTTTTCAACCATGATAATTCATACAAATATAATCGAATCGTTTTCCTACTATTTTACATGTATGATCTTATTTGGAGAAAAATGTTCCAGCTTTAATGTTTCTGTTAATGTCTATCCATGCTTCAACCTCATTGTAGGCTTTGTGAAGACAACACGATCTAGCTATAGTTTCCTTCTAGACTCTAAGGTACCCCACTCTAAAGCATTCACCATTTCAGTTGCGCTCTCAAAAATCCCAATTTTTCAACCATTTTTCTCCATTCTGTGCACCCCTTGACCATCAAGATCACACTTCCAAGGTCTAAGCTTTCATTTTACATGCCTAGCAGCTTTTCTTTGAATCATATCAAGAGCAGATGTATGTCGTTTTTGATGAGGATCCAAAACAGATGCACAGTATCCAGCTATTGGACTTACCAAAGTCAAGTAAGTTTTTTCTTTTATATTCTCATTTGCACCTTTGATGCGTTGCTTAATAAAAAGCCTATAGATGATGTATTATGCGATATGGGTTGAACAGATATTTAACTCATACCATCTTGGAAGTATTGAGAATACATTCCACATAAGAATTTTTCACGTATTGGACTCTTAATATCTCACACCGTTCGACATCTATCACCAAAATACTGAAATTTCGCCAAATTGAGTGTCATGCATTATGACCACGATCATTTCACAATATTGTACACCCTTGTTTTCCGCTATACGAATCATCCCGGCTATCAATCACAAAGCTTCCCATTAAACCATATGCAGATAGTACGACTGTCATTCAATGAGACTTTTATCGTATCGAACGAGAATTATTATCGTATGTGAAATATCGATACGGCGACATCGACTATACAATATCTCGACTTAACAGACAATTCCATGTTAGTGTCAGGTACGAGACCGATATGAGAATATATTGCCTACCTTCTGGGCGGACAAGGTTGAGGTTGTCACAAAGCATGTGAGGTCGAGGTGATATTGATTTACAGAGAATGATGAGAAAAACGATATTGGTGGAGGTGCCGGGTTTTCTAAAATGTTTCAATTCATAGAAAAATCGGTATTTGTGTGTATATATATATATATATATATATATATATATATATATATATATATATATATATATATATATATATATATACATACATATATATAGACCTACATTTACTTATCGTTTCGACCTATATAGATGAGAAAACTGCAGGGGTATCAACTGGAAATTTTTATTTTTCTGAAAAGTAATTTCCCACTTCCTTGTTTGTCAATATGAAGTTGTTCATATCATTTTCTGATCTGTTATTTCGGAATGTCATCCGTTCTTTACATTGTAGGCCTAGCTGCATTGATAACAAATTCGTGATGAATGAAAAAAAAATCTTCCAACATTTTAATGATATAATACGTGAATGCTCTTCATAGCTTCTTATTGTTTTCAATTACTACTATATCCTATAGGATGATACTTAATCACTGCGCTGCATGTGCCGGTAAAAAAATTCTACTCACATCTCTAGTGCACACAGATCATAAATGAGTCCAATCGAAACTATCAAAAGAATAATATTATTATCAAAGTAATAAATCATAAAACGTGAATAAATTTAGAAACGCCATTTTGCGACAACTCGGTGACGTATTTGCCCTCAAACATAGGGTCGTGTCACACAGTTTACACAAAGATGATAAATTATCAGAAAGTTTCTCTACATTAACCCCGCCGTGATAATGAAGCCCCTAGCAACCGCGATGGTTGTTAAGACAAAGCCAATAACAGTCTTCAACGTAATAAACCTGGAGGAGGTAGTGGAAATTTTATCGTGAAAAACATTAATCATTATATAATTAAAAGTGGTAGATATGAGCTTCTTTCAAGTGATGACATACATTGTTGTAATAATTGTAAATAATGTCTTCAGATTGTGATCACCAATCAAAACTTCAATATTAGTTACCACCCCAAATAATGTGATCAGATTATATGTTAGTTTTGTAACTTGCACTGGTAGAGTATTCTAAAATGGACCAAAATAGAATTCATGTTTTATTTCTCCATATATCGAGACAATAACACTAAATATATGAACACACTGAACAAAAATTGGAACAAAAGGCATAGGTTTTGTCATTTCAATTCATTTGTAAATTTACATTCAATCTGAAAGTCAAAGTCGATTGTGTACGAGACAGGATCAAAGACATCCCCTCTCGTTAGCAGCTAGTCATCCTGTTCACAACCCCCTACTCCCCTCCTCATCGTGATCGCTTTAATCAAATAGCTGGCCGCTGATTGGCTGTGCTACATCACGTGGAGTGCCTGATTGGTGGGTCACGTGATAGGAGAACAACGGGAGGAGAACTGATTAGGCCTATATACCGACAAAGTTAATGTTTCTTTGTACGTTGTTGTCCCGTACAACAGAAGCAGTATTAACGATGTGGTAAAAGACTCTCGAATAGATACACAATCGTATATATCGTATATATATATGAGAATATATATATATATATATATATATATATATATATATATATATATATACATGTAGCGTAGACTTTGAGGGAGGCCGGAGGAAGATGATAATAAGTCACTTTTCAGAAATGAGCCCTTCCTTGAAACAACTGGTGGCTCTAAAACGAGCCTGGGGTCTCGACGTGTCGGCTGAAAACGTTCAGCCATCTTCAGGAGTCGTTGTAGGTGTGATAGCCGGCAATCGAGTGGCTTGGCTCTCCCCGAAGCCCTGACAACGACTCCTGAAAATGGCTGAACGTTTTCAACCGAAACGTCGAAACCCAAGGCTCTTTTTAGAGCCACCAGTTGTTTCAAGGAAGGGCAAATTTCCGAAAAAAGACTTATTATCATATATATATATATATATATAAGACAAACTTATATATATAGCTCGTGTGTTGGTGTGTAAGAAAACGTAATAATTGTGTAAGCCAAAAATACGGCTTATTAATAACGTCGAAGCTTGTACACAAATGTATTATTGCCTATGAAGGTACTGAAGTATGAGAAGTGACGTACCGTTGTACTCACGGAGCACGCAAGACTGGTTTACATTATCTCAAAAAACTATGCTCTTACTTACAAGTACAATTATATTAAATGATTGAATAATCAGATGAGCGTAAGCGGAAATTACATTTCGTATTTCAAATATTACAAATCGATCTGCTTTTTTCTTTGTTCTTCATGAATGGCATACAGGTCAAACAAAGAACCCAATCGAATTAAAACTTTTATGGACTTCAAAACCAATGGCCACTCCAAAACGTCGTTCAATGCAGGCTAGGTATTATTAACTTACAAACATTTTTCATTGGTTTAGAAGTTTGATTACTCTTCTAGTGTGATTGTTTTCGTTCCTTATCCACACACATGTACGTACATGCCACATCCTTGTCGCACACACACACACACACACACCCACACCCACACTTACATAAAAAAACAGGATGCTTTTGTTCTTATTTGGAGCCGTTTTGACCTCACGAGACTATTATATTATCCAAGTGGGACTTTTGAGTAGAGCGTGAAAATATGACTTTCAAGATTATATAATCTATCTTGGTGATGATAATAATAATGATAATATCGTTTAGATTTGTCATATGGATGCATGTGACATAATATTAAAATATTTGGTTAGCATGTAGAGACAATTTTTTTTATAAAATAATGATAGAATATATATGATGGAATGGTGAAATGGTTGAGGCTTAACAGGTTAGAGGAAATTTCAAAGTTTGAAGGGGTTATAGTGTATCGAAGGGTGGTTTATTTTTCAAAGGGTATTTTTATTGTATGAAAGTTTATTTTGAAAATTGTTCACGGAAATCTATTTTATTTTCAAGTTTATTTATTATTAATTTTGGACCTTAGTCCTCTATATAATCTTGAAAGTAAAGTATTGGTGACATTTCCTTTGAATATATCAAATTGTATTCGCATCACACCGCTTAGAGGACTTCTGAAATTCAAAATTGACAATTGAATGATTATTCATTTATTTTTTCATCTTGTGACGTAATAATTGATTTTATATCTAGCACTATTAACGTTTTCTGAAAGCTTACATTAGTAAATTTCGACTGGTGGGGACCTTTTTCTCTCTACGTCGTAAAAGATAATATTTATCCACCCAAGAGATTGGGCGAAACGAGAAGTTTATTACAAGAGATTTGTTTTCATTGTTTTTATTATTTAGTCAATTACACTTCAAGACCAATGGAATCTACGGTGACAAAGAGTACTAAAATTTTAGTATTCACAGTCGATAAAAAGCATTATAGACCGGGTCTGTTTTATCGACTTGTTGCCATGGTAAATTATCCATGTAATCTGACAATCCGTAGCACTTTGCGCCATGATAGCTCGAAACGGAATACAATGTGTATAATTCTGAATAAATATAGCGTATTTATGAGTTTCACCTGTTATCATTTCCAGTTTTAATTGGGGAACAATGATTGTGACAAGTTGAACAGTCGACCGCGGCGATTCCTTATCAACAATTCATGACCTCTTTTCCATTATCCTCAAACACATAATGAAATAACCTTTCATCTCATCAATTTTTGGGGGAAAATACCTCACTATATTTATATTGAATAAATCGCCGCCCTTAGTAGATCAATCACCGCTTTAAAACCGAAGTCGTCACTGTTGAAAATGAGTTCGAATCCCGGACAAAAAAGCATACGTTTTTGAAATCATCTTTCACGTTTCATAGTTTCATCATAACATGCTTATTTGCCCCTCCCCCCCAAATAATCTATCTGTTTGTGGGGTCTTGAAGCAAACAATAATCAATTGAATAAAACATTATTATAATGATCTTTTTCCCTTGCCTCGACGGAGCCAGCGTGACCAAGCAAGATTCACCCAACCGCACATGAATTGTATTGATCTCAAAATATCGGCAAACCATACGTAATTCGAAAACCACTTGACGCCCCCAACTTTCTACCCATCCCTCCCCCCCTGACCAACCGTCCGAGAGTCAAGTCTTCATCCAATAATCATTGACAGGTTATCGACCAAACCACCGTGGTGGCGAGCAAATATAAACAACCAAGTCAACAACACGACCACTAGCGTGAACCTAGTATCGAATAATCGTTAAGTTGAATTACATCATTTCGCCCAGAAGAGAAATACTCTTGACTTTTGACAACTTAATAATATTGAAGCTTAAAGGATTTTTACCAATAGCCATCACGGAAAACCGCGAGGAAATTGCCACCATTTTTATTTGCTTTCGTTATCGATCTAGTTTTCTGTTTGTGTTTGTTCTCTCAGCGGAATTCTGTTGTGTTTCTCCTCTTTATTGGGCTTGATTGTTAAATAGAGTCATCAAGGGTATAGAAAACATTTTCTTCCAGAAATAATTTCAATGCACGTTCAAAATACAGTCTTGTTTCACACCGTATGATCATGGGAACCTAGCACGGTACAACTGTTTAACGCTATTTCTGAAGAATCGAAATGTATGTAATCTATTATCATTCTCATAATTAATGTGAAACGTTGTCTATTGTACGAAGAGTTGAATGCGATAGCTCAGTCAACTGAGGCACAGCTTTAGAAACTGAAGTCACCGTTGAGCATGGGTCCGAGTCCCGCATTAGACATTGGTTTTTGTGAACCTCCTTTCACCTATCATCACTTCATAATTCCATTATCACCTGATGTTTATTCGTACCCCTGAATAATGGAGTCGTCAAGCAAACAATATCCATACGAATTGAGATTCATAATGTCAACAAACTATTCTGAATGTTTTGAGCATTTAGATCACCCTAACGAAACATAACTTGTGATCAAGTATTCAGAGAACAAATTATAATAATCATCATATTTATCATCTATAACTCATCATCTCTCATAATAGTAATCTTTCATCCATATCCCCAATGGGAAAACAATGATTTTGTATCAAATTTCGATGTTATTAAGATAAACAAAAATGCTGACAGCGGAAAATGTATTTTCCGCTTGTACACTTAGAAGCGACTAACCCACCTAATCTCTGTGTCTATACAATGTAATGAAAAAAAAACATTTCTCTCGCACTCAAGTTGTGTGCATAACATGAGCTAGCTCGAATGAAAGTGCGGAATGTGAGGAACGAACTGCATTGTGTGGACCTCAACCTCTAATAAACGTGATAACAAGCGTTAAAGCACGTTGAAAAATCTTGCTCAGAATCGAAGACGTCTTTGAAGTCATGATGAATATTCCGGATTAAAGCACGTTAATGAACTTTATTCAACGCTACCAACTTGTTCGACAATGTTCAAGACAATCATAAATAAATGGGTTTTTAATTCAATTAATCCTGCTGTTCTCGTTTCAATAGGGAAATGCTGAACAAGGAAAACGTAGTGAGGGTCGATGAAATGAGTGAGAATGATGAGAATGTTCCTTCCTTTCTCTTAATATACATCCGAAGTTGCAACAAAAATAACATGGTATTCAGAAATGCCTAATACCCAGGTCACAGTGTATGATCACTATCAGCTGTTAAAAGCTTCTAACTGATATTAACAACGTAATGTGAACGGAGCGCAGTTAACACTAACCG
Organism: Brachyptera putata; assembly: GCA_907164805.1. NCBI lineage: Eukaryota > Metazoa > Arthropoda > Insecta > Plecoptera > Taeniopterygidae > Brachyptera > Brachyptera putata. The sequence goes on from OU015472.1 coordinate 9,729,302, forward strand.
ACATCAAGCCCTATAACTAACTCCCTCCTCTAAACGCACTAAGTTCCTAACAGAGATCAAAATCCACCGCTTTCTCGAAAAACAACAAAATTTGCATTTGCACATTGTTGGTTCGAAGCAGAGTCATCTTCTATTATTTACATCAAGTGAATAATATAGATGGCTTTGTTCAAAGACAGAGCGAGATATCGATAATCTGTAAGAATATAAACATAATATAAAAATTAACGGTGAATCGAAAATGAATGTGGCAGTGCATGACGAAACCAACAACCATTTTATCGATATCATTGTGAAGATTATACACACACACACACATATATATATATATATATATATATATATATATATATATGTGACAATTAAACCTCTTGAATACGATCCAATATCGAGGTACGTGTGAATCTAAGCCCTCTATAGGGCTAGACCCAGGAAGTGTCGTCACTCTGAGTATAGCCATGATATAAAAGCAATATCTCGGTAGCTCAGTGGGAGAGCAGCGGACCGGCAATCTGAAGGTCCCGGGCCCGGTCGAGACGTATCTTTTACGACATGGCTAAAATATCCCATATATATATATATATATATATATATATATATATATATATATATATATATATATATATATATATATATATATATATAATCCATATTCTTCTTTTGTAAATGTTCAATACCAATTATATTTAACGACGTTTCAAAGGAATTTCATCGTTCATTTCCAAGTTGTACGAAATATTAGTTCAAAAAAGTTTGTTAAGCTGACTGTTAGTCAGATAGAACTAAAAAAAGGAACTAAAAAACAGTTCAGTTTATATATATATATATATATATATATATATATATATATATATATATATATATATATATATATATATGTGGGATGTATTAGCTATGTCATAAAAGATACGTCTCGACCGTCCCAGTCGAGACGTTATCTTTTATGACATGGCTAAAACATCCCACATATCTCTATATTGGATCGTATCCAAGAAGTTCAATGATCATATATATATATATATATATGTGTGTGTGTGTATCCCACACACTACCTCTTATCCTCCCTCTACAGCTAGTTGACGGCATGAATCCACAGGTCGTCACATGTATCAGCCTCCTAGATTCCATCTCCTGTCGCTCAACCGGGCTGTGGTTCTATTATAAAAGGCGTGCGGCGTAGTTCAGTAGGCGAGCACTATGCAGCGCCACCCCCGTGTCGGAGGTAAACCTAGCGGGAAGTTGATGGATTACATTTCAGTTGAAAGGGGTGAGGTTGAATTGCTAAACAGTGGCGTATCGTATGGATGCATTTCGTTTCGAATGCGGAACAAAGGTAGAATCGACTGCGTCATTGAAACGAAAGACAGTGTGTATCCTAAACGAAATGAGAATTTTGTTTTTGAATCATTTTGAGAAGATATTAAGGATTGAATTATTATCAAGTAAAAGTTGAAATAACGTTCCAAAGTAGTATTTGTTTGATACTGTGATATATGAAGGCTATATATGTATTCAGAATATTCTTTCGCAGAATTTTTTAACCAGGCCTATATGGATTGATCAATTTTGATCGGAATTACCGAATTGATAATGGATCCAACTCAAAATTTGCATTGTCATCATGATGGTTAGCAGAACTTTCTCATTAAAATACGTTCCAGAACAAGATTAACAGGTATTTGCTATACCAAGCCCAATTTTCTTCAATTTATCCAAATTGTGAATAATTCCAATTATTTCAAACCATTGAGTTAATTGAGTGAATTCTTACTTTTCCAATAGAGATAGTACCATTGTGTAAATCATCTTACGTAATAAATAGTAAAAATGGATACCGATTATTGAATGGTGGAGTCAATTTGTGTAATATTACAATCCACCACTTCGAAGCGATCGCAGCGCTTCCCAGTGGCTCAGTCAAAATCTACTCAACAGATGAGACGAACCTTAATTCAATTTCGTATTCGCGCTCACTCCAACTTCTTCAATAAACATTGATCTGCGGGACGAGCAAGCTAGAGAGAGAGAGAGAGAGAGCGAGAGAGAGGGAGTGGGAGAGAAGGAGAGAGAGAGGGATCGAGAGAGGGAGCATGAGGGAGAGAGAGAGAGAGAGAGAGAGAGAGATGCGAGTGCCATTACATGCAAGAACGAGATGGACAGGTGCTAAATATGATGAAAAATATTCTTTTTGAAAAATGAAAAATTGGACGTGAATTTTAAAATATGTAACTGTAGTGAAAATACACTGTATGAATGAAGTTGATGTTTTGATTGGAATGGTATTTATTAAAGCTTGTGATCTTATTTTTCACATTATTGATTGGGAGAATAATTGATCAAGAGAGTGAGAGAGAGAGAGAGAAAGAATGAGAGAGAAAGAAAGTGTGTGTGAGAGAGAGAAAGTGTGTGTGAGAGAGAGAGAGAGGAAAGAGCGAGAGAGAGAGAGAGAGAGAGAGAGAGAGAGACAGTTAGTTAAATCACACAATAAACAGAGCGGGTGAGTGAACCGAAGATTCGTATCACGGTGAGCAGTCTCTATCTCATGATTATCCCACTCATTGCTGACTGAGTTTTTATACTCAAAATCAAATTTATCGCAGTACATTCTAGTTTATAATAATTGGGTTATATACCTTCACTATTTCATATATTTTCATACAATTTGCGCTACAGGCAAATGGGACCACTGACCCGGTAAATTCATGACCCTGGAAAAACCTCACTTCGAAGAAGCTAGTCGGTACACCTTCTTTATATTACGATGAAATCTGTTGCTATCACTTCATCGTGTACAAACATTAAACTGTGATACGATTTCTGTCACGAGTGAAACGTCATTTCAAACTAGTAGGCCTATTTCTTGTTAAATCTCAAAAACTGAAAATATTCATGTTACCGACCAACCGTCTCCTCATCCGTTAACAATGACAGTCGGATGGTTCGGTCCTCCAACTATTGTCAACGTAATACGATAGATCATCATTTGAGATTGTGAACTTTTTGTTCCGAGACGAGATCGTAAAAAAAAAACTCCACGACAATAAAACATTTGTTAGAAACGTTCTTTCCTCGTCGTTGTCTAGTCGTTTATGACGTCACTTGAACGGTAATACGTCAGGGTGCGTATAATTCGGTCGTTAGCGTAGAGAAAGCAAGGAATTCAAGAGAATCAGGGGAACTGACAAATAGGTCTGGTTTAACACAAAGTAAGGTTTTTAACTTGAGAATTTGAATCACTTTTTTTATGAGGTATTAAGTCATCGTTTGAGTAGGAGTTGAATCCACGTTAACGGCTTGAACTTACTACCGCGTTAACGATCAGCTGTTATTTAAAACGTGAATTTAAGTGGTTAAGGGACGTCACAACCCTGAAACTAGATTTTAACGAACAATGACCATATTCATTACCCTTATTTCAGTGAAAACTAGATAAAAATCATCGTCTCAATCTCAGACATTATAATCAGTTAATTTTTCATCCAGGACCTGGCCTTATTTCTGAGTCAAGACGTATAAATTACTTGATTCAGTTTATGTTTCTAAACAGAAAAGGTAATGCCTACGTCATGACTCATGGTCTCTGGGGGACAAAAAATTGATAACAATTTCTGAAATTGTTATGATGATGTCTAGTTGACTCTGGAATTAAGGAGATGAATATCGTTATCATTCATTAAAATCTAGTTTCAGGGTTATGATGTCCTTTAAAGTCGAATTAACTTTGTTCTAGTATATAAAAAACCTTTATCGGTCCCTGGCTTATCAAAAAGTTCACAGGATAATAATCAATATAAAATATTTTTTAAATATGAAATATAGTTGAATTAGTAAGAAATTGAAATTACTCGATTTCAATTTAAACAAATTTCTCATGGTTTTACTGGACGTAAGAACTTATATCGATTATCTTCACCATCACATCGATTATTATCGTAATATATAGATATTCGTTTTGTTATTCGTTAATTGTATCGAAATGTCTAAATATAGTATGGTATTGGATTTTTTGAATCTATTTTCGTCGTAACAGTGTTCAATGGAATACGTTCAGGCCCACGTAACTGATTGGAGGAATGCAAGCAAAAAACGAAGATACAGTATCCCAAAGTTGAAATATATTTCCGATAATTCGAAAATAATATATCGTAGATAATGAACTATATCGTAGAAATTAAATCGATTACCGTACTGATTTGTTTGAAAAAATATAGATTATAATCGATATATCGTGTTTTGTTGGCAACCGTATTATTTTCATGAAGAAACCATGCAATATCTCAATTGGTCGTTTGTGTGAAGATAAATACCCTAGAAAGCTCTACACTGGCGCCTTGCGGAGAAGAAGGGAACTAATGGCGCTTCTCGGCAAATAAATCGTTCAGATAAATTATAATCACGGCCTACTAAAGCACCTTCGTTCACTTGCAGCACACACACACCCACCCACACATATACACGCAGCACAAGTCTGGCAACATGGCTTATACGACTGGGAAAATACTGTTCAAATAATATAATCTTCAAAATTATATACTTGTCTCGAAGAGAGCACAGAAGCGTACATAAACGCAACCAATACAAATATAACAGTCATAAAGCCGTAGAAGCGTCAAATATAAGCATTCGTATGGTAGAATTTAAAGGACATCACAATCCTGAAAATGGATTTTAATGAATAATGACGATATTTATTTTCTCAATTTTGGAGAAAACTGGAAATAATCATCTCAATTTCAGGAATGATAATTTTGCGTTCTACAGAGACTATGAGTCATGACGTAGTCATTACCGATTCTGTGTAGAAACATAAACAGAATCGAGAAATGTTAACGTCACGACTCAGAAGAAGGGCAGGGTCCCGGAAAACGGATAAATAACATGTAATTTATTAATTTGGATAATGATATCTGATTCTCCCTGAAATCAGGGCAATGGCATGTGATGCTCTTAACTGCATTTGTAACTGCATTTTACAAGATCTGAAATGTTCACACTCATTTTGTTGGCAGATGACTTCTGTGGAAAATGTAACCTAAATAGTCGTATTATTAGTGGTTATATTATTTTGCTGACAAAACATTACGAGTCCTTCCCGAAAACTTTGTTATGATTTTCAAATATCTTCAAACGCCATTTCAATAATCCACCTATCGATATGAGAATTAGAAAATTCGAGTCAAGATTAATCTAAAATTAAAACATTCAATTGATTCTAATTATATCATAGGTTTGAAAATCGATCTTTGTCCAAATGTTTTTTCATGTATGAATTCTATATGGAACAAACTTGAACTAAAGGTAACGTCAAGAATTCTGCTAAGAAGGATGTCGGAACCCGGCCCTTCCACCCATGATAAAACTCACGGCCGACTAATGGGAGGCGAGGTATATAATAATTAATATTATGTTTTAGATCATTCTTCAATGTGTAACACAATACATAGTTTATTGAATAATACAGGCCTATACGTATATTATATAAATATATATATAGGCCTATATATGAATTTACTCAAACTTTCACGATTCATGATAGAATATAATGAGTTGAACCAGGCTGTTTTTTTGATCGTGACTATTCATTTGTAAATATATATATATATATATATATATATATATATATATATATATATAATCTTATATTCAAATATAAGCCTGTAGGACGCATCAACATTCTGAGTAACTCATAATGTTATCTCAACGTTGCGGGTTGATGTTATCATTGGAAATTAACGGTAGAAACAAACCTTCTAGATCACAAGAGACAACTACTCGAGGAATATTCACTTCACATTGATACCAATACTATCTTAATTATCAATCACTTTCGTTTACCCGCCATTCTGACGTCACAAATCATAGCATCCAATCAGCGAGCTGTTGAAACTATCGTAGAGTCAACATTACCAATCCGAGTATCTCTATCCACAAATGGTAATAATCAAATGGCCGATTGATAGAACACGCCTATTCTTGGTTGTCAAGTGGGGTGGTTCTAGAGTTTGGCTTCTAAACATGTGATGTAATTCAATACGAATTTTAAATTGAAATCGAGATTTCTGAAAAGTAAGGTCTGATAAAGACGTGGTTTTGGAAGTTGTTGTTAAACAGAAAATAGAACCCGTTGAGAAATGTGTAGATCACCCAACACGAAACGTTTGAAATCATCAATGTACGAATGTTGCATTTGTTCAATTCATTCTATAATAATTCGTAAATTCTAGATGTTTTTTTTTCTCAAGTGTCCATGGTAGTCGATTTAGATGAATATCAGTGTTTTGGTGATAACTTTTGAATGATATGAGATATCGAAATTCTGAAAAGAAGAAACAAAGATATTGGAAGTACCTTCCACATGATGTGAATAATAACCATTTATCTCGCATCGACTGATTGTCAGGCGTATAAATAGTTATTACTCTCAGCATTCTCAAGGTATTCAACACATCTATGTGTTTTCGTTTTCAGAGTTTCGATATCTCAAAGCGTTCAAAAGTTATCATCAAAAAACTGATATTCCGATAAATCGACTCCCATGAACTCTTAAATCAATTTCTCTAGTTCAATCTAACGAATCTTGCTGAAGAAGGGCTATTTTGATGAAGTAAAATTATCTGAAAGTTCATATTAGATACGGTTAAACAAGAAACATTGAATCTATAAACCATGATTCATAATTACACGAGTCAGTTCATCCCTTATTCGAGCCTCTCACCCCTTAACTTCACCTACAGCAACCATTCCTCAACTCGACTACATTCTAAACTCATCAAAGAGGGGGAATACTTCTTACGGTTGTTGGAGCAACTCCACAGCAGAACTCTCGACTAAATTACAACTTATAGTTATTACTTAATTGGCGCAAATGGCTAATTGGCCAAATAACGAGCTATTACGTCATCAGAAAGCGGAACAAGCAGACGTCGAGTGGATTATCTTCGAGAGCTCGTGAAAATCTTGAAGGCTGTGGGAAAGTTCATCAAAGGAGAGATAAAGTCATGATTCGGAATATGAAATATCTTCAGTTTTGTTCTTTGAAAGTAATACATGATTATTTCTCATGTATTAATTCATTATTGATACATTTTTATATAATGTTATTCTCAAACACATACATTGAATTGCATAAGCCTAAATATACAGTACGTTGATGAATATAATGGGCCTATATCAGTATGAAGACTCAAATGACATTAATTGCTCGATAAAAAAATGCTCGAAAAACAAAAAAGAAACGTCAAATTACCCAAAACAAAAATGAAACAATAAAATCCATCTCTCCGTCTCTCTGTCACTCCGTCTCTTCATCTCTCTATATCTCTCTCTATATCTCTCTCGCTCTCCATCTCTCTCTTTTCATCTCTCTCTCTCTCTCTCTCTCTCTCTCTCTCTCTCTCTCTCCATCTCTCCATCTTTCCATCTCTCCATCTCTCACACACACCCACACACCCCTCTCCATCTCGCTCCAGAAAAAGGTGTAGTGAACCGTATTGACTAGGCCAAGGCTTATGTGCAGATGCAATGTAAAGGTTAGAGTGGAAAACCATGTACTCGGTGAATAAATAATGGTAGGAAAAGTGCTTTTAACAAAAGGCAAGAGGATTTAGAGCGAGGATAATTTATATCTCCTTTCATTTAGAAATAATTACAACATGCAGCTGGTTTATATATTTATCATCATATTGATTTATATTTTCACGATAAACTTGAATAATTGATACAGAAGGATTGTGGGAAAACGCAGCATAAAGCTTTGAAAGATGAGAAAAATGGACCTATTCATGATGAATGTTTATAAACGCACATTGATTCTGAAACTTCAAGTCACGCTGATCTTGTTCTACTCGTTGTTTATATTTCTCCATCAATTTTCACGATCTATGATTTTAACTTTCTCTTTCTAATTCGTTTTTGAATTGATCTGAAGCAGCTGCATTCTAATTAATTTCTTCGAAACGGCTGACTCGACTCCTGTGAATCTTCAGATCCATTATATTCTTGTTTCATCATTGTAATTAGAATTGACTTCGCAATTATCGGATTTATGGTGCCAAAAGGCACTCAATTCAATTCGGACTATGGATGAAAAATACACTGGTTTTTAAATTCGGCCTTCTTAGAGAAACTCGCAACGAGAATGTAATTGTGTTACTAATCGTGAGTCTTTTGGTTGAACCGAAGTTGAGTGAAATAACACAGCTATATATATATATATATATATATATATATAGGCCCTATATATATATATATATATATATATATATATATATATATATATATATTTATATTTTTTAGGTGAATTAGTTGTACATTTTTGTGAATGGATTTCGCCACATTCTTTTCATTCATTGACTTATTGACGTATTATCTTGAAACTGACTGAATTCACTGAAATAGGATGTCATATTGATTAAAGAACATAAAATTATCTTGGGGATAGGAACTTTTAATTCAATCACACTGGTTTTTAAAAATAGAAAAAAAAAAGAATATGAATTTCTCGATGTGTGTGAGCACCGTGCACGCACCCCTTTTAACGAAAAATTATATTTTTGGTGTCCTTATTGGATTTACTTGCAGAACAGTCTATGGTTTTGTTCTTCCATTAAGCCGTTCAGTTGCCGTTGTGCACCCCGCAGCGCCCCTGTAGCCTGCACTGGCATTAACAGAGCCATCAAAAACACCGAGGAGAAAATTCTAAAAATAGAAACTACCTTTCATTAATAAGACTCAGGCGGTCTTCTCCTAGCATTCATCATACTTATGTTGCGTTAGAAGAGAAAAGAATAATGAAAGATGATATTAATTTTTCTTGTTTTTCGCAGAAACTATTAAAAACAAAGCTTCGCTTCGCTTGGTACAACAAACAATGGTGGCTGGGTGATTGTTCATAATGAAAAGTTTCGTTATTAATTTTTTGAAAATATAATTAAATCCCCTAACACACAAGCTGGGGAAATAATTACTCCAAGTAATGTTTACAGTGTGGTTATGAAATTTGCTGATGTTCAATCTTCATGTGGCATGAATGCCAACATTGTAACACAAATATCACTTTGTTAATTTTTGGGGGAAGTGGGGAAGGAAGAGGTGACACCAACTGTGTGGTGTTACATCGAATTTCATTATTTATTACAGAACTTCATTCAGTCTTCCTTCTTAGTTTGAACCGATGTTCAAAACTATCTTTGAGATCAATTTATATTTCTGTTGTTACTATTCTCACAACGACGAACCGATCTAACCACCCCATTTTCAGGAACGATATAATTTAATACCAGGACTACGATGTCTGTGACCATATTTTTTTGCTGCAGATAAAGGTCTTCAAGTTTCCAAAAGTCCGGAACACTTTATAAGTATACAAAATGTATTCTCTATTTCAAATCACATAATGGACGATCGGTTGAAATACTTGGGGCCTCATTCCCAGAGCGTTGTTGCTGTCACAAAAGATCAATTCCAAAAGAAAGAATATTTCCAGCGTCAATTCAACATATAAATAATCGTAGTGACTTGCCTTTTGTTTGTATTGTAGAGGATATGATCCTTCACATCCTGGGACTAACCCAATGGTCGTATCTTTCATTTCCAATTAATGAATATTCAAGAATTTAAAATTCATGTGATTGTTTCTTCCATTCATAATTATCAATCTACTGCATACCACAGTGTCCATTTTGTATTCTCATATATTCATAGAATTAACGATACGACAATTGAGTCAAAAAAATAATTTACGACAGTCCCAAAGTACACAAATTAGGGTTCCAGTTTGCTTCAAGTCCGCGGTTCAAATCATATTGATGACCACTTTTTTGTACACATGAATTCAGTGTTTCACAACGGTATTTGTATGATCAAGAAGGTGGTGGAAATGTTTTTTTTTCAAAATACAAGTGGTCTTGAACAGCTGTTTCAAATGAGTCGACTGATTCTTACCGAATATATGCAAATATATACCGAGGAACTATACCACGTCCTCGTACAAGTCATTCGTTTGGCAGGTGACTCTGGTACATGAAGACACATCTAGGAGCGCTAGTTTCCAAGAAGATTACACAGCCTTCTCAATACCACACTCTGCGACACCAAGTCCTCATACCAGACATTTGTCAGCAGTTGACTCAGGTAAATAGAGTCACCGCTAGGAGCGCTAGTTTCCCATTATATATCACAGCCTTCTCAATACCACACTCTGCGACACCAAGTCCTGATACCAGACATTCGTTGCAGGTGACTCTGGTACATACAGACACCGCTAGGAGCGCTAGTTTCCAAGTAGATATCACAGCCTTCTGAATACCACACTCTGCGAATATCAGACACTCTGGTACATAAAGACACCGCTAGGAGCGCTAGTTTCCAAGTAGATATCACAGCCTTCTCAATACCACACTCTGCAAATATCAGACACTCTGGTACATAAAGACACCGTTAGGAGCGCTAGTTTCCAAGAAGATATCACAGCCTTCTCAATACGACACTCTGCGACACTACGTGACAACAAGGCCGCAAGCAGACACTAATCTTGTAACTCCAATTAAAGCTCGTGTGTAAGTGAGAATCACCGCAGGCCAATCCCGATAGAGTGAACCACTTTACGGAACAATGATCACGAGGACGAGAGTGAGCGATCCTGGCGGTAAGCCGATTAACCGGATATGTCTTGGTGTGTGTCTTTGGCTAAGATACGTGATGTAGAGATGGATTAAGGTAGTTTTAGTTGAATGGGAATCCCCTTGCGGTGGTCTAGAGGACAAACTTGTCGCTCAAAGACGTATCGTGTTCTGATTGGAGGAATCAATTTACTGTAACTAGTTTGTTAATTATTGGATAAGTAGATTTTGGTTGGAATTGTGATTCAAGTGAGAAACTATATAATGAGAATTTATCTTGTACCGGTATAAGCGATTACAAAATGTATCATACTATTATAAAATCAGATTATAACTATCGTATAACTATGGTAATGAAACAACGACTTTCTATGTCAGATGTTGAATCTCTTCAGAACTGTGTAACAGTGACAGTAAACTGTTGGAACTTCAGATCTGATTGATTGTCAAACTTCAAACTACACGGGAATCTAATTAGAGTAGTCTTCGACTCACATTGAATTGACTATTATTTTCTCAATTAATTCATGAGTGTTTACAATGAAGACTTTAGTATTGACATTTGAAATGATTGTTGAATGAAAAAATGGTGAAATGTATGTCTGATTTATTGATTTGTGTATGTGAAAAAGTGAGAAAAAAATATCGGTGGAAGTGCCGTGTTTAACATCATGTACTTCATCCATTTTCTTTCATGTTTCATATTGACAACCATCGCCAAGTTATCTGCAGAACAATACAAATGACAACTAGAAAACTAGTGGGTGACAGAATATCGAGTGATAAAAAACACTTAGCAGGGAAAACGTCAATTTTATCGGAAGGAAAACTATTTATTGGTATGAAATTATGGACTCGAATGATATTCAATTAACGCCCGATTATAGGGCCTGATATATTTCCGATTTTGAAGAGTATGAACCATTACAGCCAAAATAAATACACATCGATTGAATTTGCTTCCGGATGAATACAATGAACATCATCAAATCTCATTTGAAAAGTCGAAATTGGCTGCAAAAGAAGTGACATATTTTGAAATGTCGTTTTTATCACAAGCCTTACGATCGAAAAAATTATGAATATAAATTGCAGTCCGATTACAATCTACAGAAACTTTCCCTTCCAATCATAAAGCCATATTGTAACCGATCGTCAAAACCCATCTTCTCAGAACCACCCTCTCAGAACCAACCTCTCAGAACCAACCCCTCAGAACCAACCTCTCAGAAGTTCTCCGCTTTCCTACATACAACAATTTCACTTATTTTATCAACTTTATGAACTATCCTCACATATAATAAAAGCTGCTAATATTACAGTTATAAACTTTCTACCGTTACTTGAGAAGTTGTACGTGGTTTTATGTTTAATGTCTATACGCTTGCATATTTCAGCTCTCTACTTCTCTCTTTTCCTCGCACGTAGCGCTAGTTGTAGTTCTCGGCTCCACGGGGAGGAAAACATGGACCACTGCGATAGCGAGCGCTCTCTACCGGTACATTAGGGTAATTAAGAGTGATATAACACCGCACTTTCACTCAGAGGCACTTTCATGTGGAGGCTGGTGAGTGAGGGGGGGGGAAGAGGTAAAAGAGAAAAAGATATGCGTGGGTGAGAGTGCTGCGGCCAGAAATAACGAGAAAGAGAGAGAGAAAGAAAGAGATGGAAGTAAGAGAGGAAGAGGGAATGTGGGATAGGTAGAACGATAAGGACGATGTTTACATACAGAAGAGAAATACATATCACAAAAAAAATATTAAATGTAAGCAGCTTTTTAATTGATATATCGAACCATTGGAGGCATATGCTTGTATCAATAAAAGAACCCTCTGGAAAAAACCTTTCCCTCATACCAAGTTTTTTTTTGTAATCCATTTATATTGGGTTTAACAACGCAGTGTAGAGATAACTATGATCTATTCGTGTCCGAAGAGAGAAAAATGAGATGATGGGATGATGAGATGAAGGTATCTTGGGTAATTGGAAGGATAGTGGGAAGAAAGCGGTCGTGGCCTATATTGTAGGAACCATCCAAGCATTAGACTAGACTACAGATGAAAACCACGAAACACCCCTGTAAAGACGGTGGCAGGGATCGAACCCTGTCCGACATTCCTTTCACCTGACGGATCACGCGCTTTACCAATGCGCTGAAAGTGCCGGGCATACCAAATATTCAATAAACCCGAACAATGAATTATATCAAATTCATTCAAATGTAGGAATTAGCAATATGGGAGTGGCTTCAACTGAAAGTTTGAAGTTGATATCACAATAGTAACGCATGATATTAGTTTTCACCAACTCCTAGATACAAACTGACTGAATATGGTACTACCGGGCCCAAGACAAAATTTATGGAATGCAATTATATATAAATTCATATTCAATTGAGAAATTCAATTATAATACGATGCATTATACAGAACTGATTACTACAGAAATGAAGATAAGGTTCAGAAAACTAGAAAGTCACTGAAAAGCCACTTTCCACAGTCTTTGGAAGTGTCTTCAGTCACTTTGGAAGTGGGTTCGATTCTGGTATACCACCTGGGTTTCCAATTAGTTTGTTTTAATGCAGCTTAACGACCCCACCAACAGCTAGGTTATATGGGGGTACGGATGATTGGGTAACAATGAAACGATGAAGTGATGATAGGTGTAAGGACATCCACAAAAATGAATGACTTATGCGGGACTCGAACCCACGCCCAACCTGACTTCAGTTTCTACCGCTAGCGTTGATTGACTGAGCCAGGGGGCTTCGTTTGTTCGTTGCTAAAAAATAATTATCGAGTGGTTTATTCCTATATCGATTTACGATAGCAGTTTCAAATAATCACACAAAAATCAAGCGAATAAACACACAGAAAAATTAAATTCAAACAAAAAGTGATCCATTCCAACTCAGTTGTTTCTACATTCCATTTTAATCAGTGAACAATTCTCTTTCAGTAGTAGTACATCCCATCCCCCTCTTCCACAACCCTTAATATCTACCCAGGTCAACCCAGCTCTATATTTAGAGCACCACGCATGCGCAGTATGCATGACGTCACTATCGCTGTGCAACAGGCACACACCGAGTGTCAAATTACGTCACGAATAGCTCGCAGGTATAATGGATTATACGTCATGATTTCAATTATTAATAAAGCAAAGACTCCTGATAAATCAATTAGTGTGGGTAGCAGACCTGTTGAACTTGACAGTCGGGTGAGCAAGTATATAACGAGAAATGGCAGATAAATGAAAATATAGTGGAAAATTGAGGGACAAAATGTTTATGAAGAAGTTTGCAGAGGAGTTTTAAGATAAGTGATAATGAAGGAAGAAAATATCAATAAAATATGAATTGGTTTTCCCAATGCACTTTGAGAACTAGAGAATTATTCTACAATAATTTATCATTTGACATAATTTATCTCTATTAACAAACAGTCCTCATTATGCAGCACCTGAATTGAATGATCACTTACTTGGCCTACATTTTCAAAACAATAACCATACAGGCCCAGCTTTCAAATGTGAACTGAGAGAATTTTCAATAACACATTCGAATGTTCTTTTATACTGTATAAACTCTTTTCTAAGAGAAATCATTCCAAATTAGATTTATGAACCAAATTTCATATTTCATGAATGTAGATCAGATCTAGTTCTAGAATTCCAATTCAGAAACCATTATTTGGAACATTTAATGGAAATAAATTATTATAACCACTCGTAATAATAGATCATATGGCATATCAAAATATTCCACTATATCAAATCGAATATAACTGACAATGAAGTAGGCCTATATTATTGTTATTATGATTATTTATATTATTATTATGATATACTCATTAGGACATGATTGATTATAATGTTGGACCTGTCTCATTTGAGAGAACTGTACGAACAGAAGAAAAAGAAACTTCTATCTACTCACTGCTTTCCATCTTTTTCTAATTTGATTCTTCTTTCTTGTTTATCCTTCAAATTCTCATTTCCTCTAATGTTTGCTATAAGTATTATTTCATGCCAAAATCACCTTTCGTGGGAGTTTAAACATCGAGTTGAACCCATTTATCACCATGGTTACTAAAACTATTTACTCTCATCAACTCTCATATAAAGTTTAACTGTGCTGAGCTAATAGCGGAGATTATTCAAGCAATCGGTACTTGTAAATTTTCCCTCCCGAATCCTGAATCGTAGACACAGAATTAAATACGACCAATAATAATCACGTCGACTTTCCATGCTACACGGCTTACTGGAAACATCAGCATAAACTGTTTGTTCAGTTCATTGTTGACTTTTGTTTCAAAGTGACCTAAGGCTTTCCAGATCAGTCTTACTGTCCAAGTCTTCAGTAAGCCGTGACTTTTGTTTACGTGATTTATTTGTTAGACTACTTCAACAATGATTCTATCGCTCGGTTTCTAAACGTACTTCTTCGGATGGGAAATAACGATGAAAACGCATCTATGATATATTTTTTTCAAATCAGTCAAAGCCAATTAAATTCAAGCAACAAGTGTTACCTACTAATTCATAACGATTTGGGTAATGGATAAAACGGAAAGGCAGTGACACAATTGATTGGAACTCAAGGTGCATATATCAACAGGCAGCCACCAAGGTTTCAAAACGTTTGAAGTAATACCATCTCTGTAGATGTGGATTGAGAGGTAGAATATTTTTCATTCTAGCTGCCCATTATCTTAGCTCATCTCACAACGCATATACTGCGTTTTCCTAGCTTATTCGAATTCTAGCCTAATATCTCAAATGGATTTTGACCTCATTCCATCTCAGACCGTAATGTTTGTTATCGACTGTATGCCATATTCTCACCATTAGGGTCATCCATATTACATGTCGATCCTATAATAAAGTAACTACCTCATTATTCTCTGTTAAGGGCCGCAGTTATGCTCTGTTAAGGGCCCCAGTGTCACGTGACAGGTAATACGATAGAGTACATGGTTATATCAATCGGTATACAGACAGGAAATGTTTATAGAGGTACTGGATGTGCCGAATGGGTTGTGAACACGAGATATTCTACCGTTGTATTCCATAATTACTGAAAACAGGAGAACGAGAACGATATATGTTCTCATGTTGATGGATGATGAGTTATGGAAATTCGAGACTGAATGATTGTTTGTATCGAAAGAATAAGGTCGTCTACTGAATAAATAATTACACAATATCGATTTTAATACGATAATATCACACTTATATTCGTATAACTGTGATATTGGGAGGTGGAATAATTTTAGAAGAAAATATTTGGGAATGAAATCACAGCTACATATTCTGAAAGCGATACATTTTCAGTTTCGGTGAGATGAAAATAAACTAGAAATCATAATTGCAATTCCGGAAATTGTAATTGATGTTTCTGACCTCCAAGACAACGAGTCATGACGTAGGCATTACTGATTTTGTATATAAACATAAATACAGAATCGAGTAATGTCTAGGTCATGACTTAGGAAAAGGTTCAAATCCTGGAGAGAAAAAAAAATCTAAAATTGAGATGGTGATTTCTAGTTTTCTCTAAAATTAGAGAAAGAAATATCGTCATTATTCACTAGAATCTAGTTTCAGGGTTGTTATGTCCTTCAATTCAGCTGTTTTTGCAAGATTTATCGAAGTGTCCATATCTCTCACATATAATACAATCAGTAGAACAATTTACAAATTGTTCAATATCAAGTTTCTCTACAATATGATCACGAATGAATTGTTATATTACATATTATCTACCGATCTAGATTATACTCGGTCTACCATTCCAATTATTTCTGACAAGCCGTTCTCTAATTCCACTCTCAAGTTACATCTCAGCTGGCTTCAGTTGGAGGTAAAGAACGAGTTAATTCGCATATCCCTGCTGTCAGAAAAGCAGACGAGATTTATAACGTTGTGAGATGGCTTACTGCTCGGATTATACACGTTACTCACGAGGGATATGTAACGTGTAACTGACGTCCGTTTGCCGAGGTATACGAGAGAGAAATAATCGAATTAATCGGATGATGGATGTACTGGGAAAACGCAGAATATACGTTGTGAGTTGAGTGAGTTGATTTGTATGAAATATGAAGATTATAAACTTTTCGGTTGCTGGTTACATGATTTTATTGAAACTTCTCGAATACATCCGTTATTCTTGTTCATATAAATGTCAAACTTCATTTATCTTCGACTACCAAGTTCGTTTTTTTCCAGTAATGTTATTCTTATTGGTATTTCTAAATTGTCTTCCATTACTTTCAAACGAATACATTAAAACAAAATCATGTTATTTCAAATAAGTCTTCTCTCAATGAATACAAAAACTGCAGTTTCAATCTTACATTCGTTTTGATCAGAAATATGAATAATTATTAATGAGTATATTTATTGTTCGTTGATCGGCCCCATTAACAGCTTTACCTTTAGGGGTTATAATAGATATAAGCTTCGATACTTAAAACCTCATAATAGATGAATGATGTTAACCAAAACTCACGCCATACTAGACTCGAACTCACGCCCGACTTGGCTTAAGTTTCCCAGTCAGTCCATTGACTATCTGTACCTAACTTCTGATTGTACGCGCTTCGCGTCACCGTGAGAAATACCGCGAGAGTCGCACCGAGTCTTCAATTTGTTCATCCAACAATATCACTAAAAACCAAATGTTTCTCATCGGGAACAAAGTCAGTCAGTTGTAAGATCTGGTTCTCGAGTTTGTCATTTTCTTAGATACATTCAGTTCTCCTGTGAGTTATTCCTTGCTGTTTGTTTGTTTCTTGTTCGAGCTGGCGAAATAAGGAAGAAAGCCGGGAGGGATTTAGGAAAAGTGGAAATCGTGCGCAAAATAGAGAGGGGGAGAGAGAGAGAGATAGAGAGAGGGAGAGAGAGAGGGGAAAGAAAAGGAGAATGAGAGATATAGAGAGAAAGAAAGAGAGAGAGGGAGTGAGAGGGAGAGAGATGAAAAGAGAGAGAGAAAGAGAGAGAGGGAGAGAGAGAGAGAGAGAGAGAGAGAGAGAGAGAGAGAGAGAGAGAGAGAGGAAGAGAGAGAGAGAGTAATATAGGGAGAGTTAAATAGAGAGAGAGGGAGAAATAGAGAGAGAGGGAGAGAAAGAGAGAGAAGAGAGATGAAGAGAGACAAGAACATTCAATAAGAAAAGTATTTTATCTGTCTTTCTCTCCTGCATGGTATTGTGTATGCACTGGAAACTTCGTGTGGTTAAATGAAAGATGTTTGCTTTTTTCCTGCCACGCGAAACGAGGATAATTTATATATTTGCCTTTTCTATTTACTCTGAGCATCTGACGTCATAGTCGGGTGAGCTTCTAGTTATGCTCGTCGAGCGAAGTTCTCTAAAACATGGGATTCATTAAAAAAATATGCAACAAGAAATACTTTATTCCATATACTAACTTTTGTTCGGTGATGGAAATACTTTCAAAATATCACTTTACAATTCTCGAAACTTTGTTGCATAATAAGATTATATTACTTGATGTTCTCTCTTCTTCAAGAGTCGAATACAAAATGACCAACATGATTCTACTCAAATATCAATCAATTTTAGATATAATTAAAGATTTTCCATCATTGTTACTATTATTAATAATGAAATGTGATTAATCAGCAAGTCACAATCAGATTTTAGAGAATAATGACGATATTCATTTCCCTAATGATGAAAGAGACGAGAAATAATCATCTCAATTTCAGGAATTATAATCAAATCATTTGTCCTCCAGGACCTGGTCTTTTTTCCGAGTCGTGACGTAGACGTGACTCGATTCTGTTAATGTTTCCATACAGAATAGGTAATGCCTACGTCATGACTCATAGTCTCTGGAGGACAAAACAATTAATTATAATTTCTGGAGTTGAGATAATTATTTCTAGTTTTCTCTGAGATTAGAAAGATAAATGACGTAATCATTCATCAAAATCTAGTTCCAGGATTTTTACGTCCTCTAATATCTGAAGAGACAACGGAGAGATGTGTTGATCAGAGCATCGAAGGATTAAAATTATCAATAAGTACATCAATAGGAGTGAGAAGACAGTGACTTACTAGTTATAACATCAAGGTATGTGTATAGCTTTCAATCAGAATATCAATCAAATGAGCCTCTTACAACATATATGCTGTGTAATTCTAAATAACTGATATTGCATTTTTATGTAACCACTTTTGATATTACTGACTGTTATTTCCTTTTTTCAATTTCCTTCTACATGTATACCAGAACGTATGCTGTATCCACAGTAAGCCAATCAGAAGGTTCGAGCAACGAGCGTATTCGTTGTCGTGTTCGCACAACGATATTGCCGGATATTGAAAACGATGAAAAAGTTCAAATTTAGATAAACTTGATCAGCACAAAGCACACACTGCTGATACGGCTGAAATATCAGCGGATATGTTATAAGAACTACACACGAGGTTGGCGGGTCGGGATTCCAGATCGTTACAGCTAATGAATATGGGAGACGGTCGATCGGAATCGATATGATTGGTGCATACTTATATTACGTGAAATGGCATACGTGGTTTATAATGGTGAAACGTTGGAATAGCACGAGAATCGATTTAGATAAATATCGTTTTTTTTTGGTAACAACTTTTAAAAGGTATGAGACTTCTTAATTCTGATATAGGGGTGAGGCAGATATTTTCAATAACTTAAAAGTGATATAAGTAAAGACTGTTCAACTCATATCCCATAGCTATCACACGTATACAGCTAAAAACAACATATATATATATATATATATATATATATATATATATATATATATATATATATATATATATATATTTATTTATTTATCCATCAAAATGGATTAAAATATTTATTGAAGGTTCCATTGAAATGTTGATCGATCTAAGATTGTTTCTAGTCACGCGGTGCCTCCATTCCTTCAATATGTCATATTGTGAGATATTAAATTATGGGTTTCTCCCAAGTAATGTCACACCTTGATGTAATAAGTTGACAACAATGTCCCACAATATATGTTTCATCACAATATCAGTATAAATCGGTTTATATACTCTATTTTGTCTATGGTATACTCATCTTGCTATGTTAACCTGAAAAACATGTTATCTCTGAAGCAGATCGTAATTAAAGCATCAATAAGAAAATGAAAATGAAGATGATAAATTATATATCAGTCTTCGAAAATTAGTTGTAATTATCACTCACCAGATTTAGTTGAGGCTATGAAAATCTTCACCAATCTCGGTTTCGGCCATTTTGTCGCCGTCAAATGTCCTTGCAAGACTTCTTGCACCATCTCTTGGTCGTTCATCTCAACTCAATTACACGTATTTTACACTTAACAATTCACTAAAAACACAAAACACACAGAAACTTTATGACATCACTAAAAACGTCACGCTAAAATCACGTACGTCACGAATACAACAACCAATGAGATCGCGCACTTCAAACTACCCACAAAACACTGATTATAATTTCAACTAACACTCACTAGAACTCGCTACTTTCGTTTCTTCCTTCGCTTTGGATTCAAGCGATTCTATTTTACAAATATTAATCACTCCGGTAACGGTTTTTTCCCCGGCAAAGTTTATCATCGTACGTCCAAAGCATGCGTTAAATAAATTACGGATTGTGCTTTTTTTAAGCTGGGATAACTGCTTGTTTTTGTAATGGTTTAAATCGAGGAATCAAAAAGTCGATCTTTTTCTGGTCGATAATGTTACTCCGAGGTGTCTATAGTGCCGTGGACCTGGAACAAAGAGATGGAGAGAATATTACACGTCGTTTATAGAAATATTGACGACGACTTGGCAAGTATACGAAGGTAGAGGAAGGAGAGAATAAGATAGATAGGGGAGAGAAATGGGTGACGTGGAAAGAGAGAGAGAGAGAGATGAGAGTAGTGTCGGTAAGAAAGAGAGAGATACAAAGACATATGAGAAAAAGAGGAGAGAAGAAGAGTCTAGATCGGAGAGTGATACAAGAAATATAGGTAACGGAGAGAGAGTGAGTTAGTGGTGTCAGAAACGGAGAGAGAGAGAGAGAGAGAGAGAGAGAGAAAGAGAGAGAGCGTTTGACCTACGTCATTATACAGCTTGTCACGTGCAGGGCTGCTTGTTTTATGCAAGTCAAAAAAAAACAATAAACAAGTCCTGAATTCTTTAGAAGAAAAGATCCACTTTCATACAAACTACTTGAAAATATCATAGAATTCGTTCCATATTCAGTTTCATATTCAATGTTTCAGTTTCCAACGTTGTGTTCAGAGTTCAATATATATATATATATATATATATATATATATATATATATATATATATATATATATATATATATATATATATATATATATATGATATAAATGATTTGAAAATGAAATGAAGATGATAGTCACATGCTATGTTCGGAATCTCATTATATAATGTATAAATTACCAAACCGCATGCGTTTTCATTTCACTGAGACAATTCGCTAGCGGCTAGAATCACTCGTCTCTCCTAAGTCTTAACTTCGCTTAAAATATCGACTTAGTTGACGAGACAACTTTTAACAGCTTGCAAAGTTTAACGTTTAGAATGTATTTGCTCGAAAACTTTGCGTAGACGTTTATTAATATACGCTCTTCTGAACAACATTCACCTCGCCTCGTTCAACAAGTATTCGACTAGAATGGAACAATTAAACAATGAGTGAGGAACTAAGCAAATGGATAAAGTGGAATAAGGAATGAGTATAGGTAAATAAGTATAAGAGAATAAGTGTATAAACAGTTTCGTTTGACATGTGATGCGTAAACAGGAACCAAAACAAAAGGTTTTCTACTTTTTCGAAGGGGTTTTCCTGGCCTGTGAAAATTGAGTAGCTTGCTTTGATCATACAATAAAGTTTGAATCTTCGTTAACTTTTTTTATACATATTAGGTCTCGCACTGTACTATTGCCTTACTTGCACTGTACGTAGATCTATTATCGCCGGTGAATGATGTATAAGATGACGGAACAATCAGATAAAATGTTGTTTTACTTTTATCAAGTATTTTTGGAGAGTGGGAAAGAGTTGATCCTGGCCTGTTGTTAAGGAACTAACCCAGTATCGACCTGAACGACATTCTCCCATGAAAAACCACTATCAGGATAATGATTGACCACGGCGGGAATCGAACTCCGTTCTCTTGAATGACGGTTCAATGTGTTGACCACTCGATCACTCGTTTCATTATCTTCATCACGATGTATTGCAGAGATATTTCAAAACCATTACATCCAATACCAACAGGCGTGAACACGTATTCTACAATGGAGTTATTTTCATCTGGCGATGTGAAAAGGAAATACTGGCTGGTGCACTGAGCGGTAGGGGTGGATAAGAAGAGGAGAAAAGGGGGTGAAATTCTACGCTCGAGTTCCATGGAATTTATTGAAGACGAAACGGAATATTTATCTTAGGAAAGCCTTCGGGATATTCCAAGTCGAGATATAATCCAGGTATAAAAGTTCACGATATCGAGATATCGAGATACTGAAATACTTCGATTTTGATTACTAGGCAGGTATTTGCTCTTGGAGGAAAACGATATGAGTGGAAACGAAACGAAACACTGAAGAAAGTAAACATTCGCGATTATCGGCACAAAATGACCTAGATGTCGGCGCGCCGTAAAACCCAAACATTCGATGGACAGGTATTGGATGATCGAAGCAAAGACTCAAGTTTACAGTACTTGAAACAATAAGTGTTTTTTATTTTGTTCTCTGTTCAATTATTTGTATTTCGCACCCCACACATGAATCAAAATCACAAACTTTTGTGAAACTTGACAAACACATGTCTCAACAACCTAATCGATACTACACAAATTAGAATTATTTGATAAAATCACGTGAATTCTATTCTCATATAAATTCATGAAATTAAATAAGATTCAGTTTAGTTATTACTGTGGTGGTATCTACCCCTTGAATGTACAGATTTATATTTATTTCAATGAATTTATTCGTTCCTTGTAGTTTTTTGTCTTTTTTTAACTTGATTATATATTTAATAGATATGTTTATACAAATAATTATCAATGTATATAAAATCCAGTTAATTTTCTCTATTCAAGCCTAATTTGGAGTGCATTTATCTCAGAACTTGTTTTTCCCACGTTTGAGCGCATGGTTTCAGAAAGTTTATTAGGATAATAACTCGCTTTATCAGACAGCTGACAACACGAATGATTTGTTGTTGAAAATGTTAATACATTCTAATGTTATGAACTACAATAATCGATGTCGGTTGGAAATGGAATTTTTCATGATTTGAAAGAAAATTTTGGACTGCAACTTGAAAGAAATCTGATTATTCGAAATTAAAAGAGACTGAATACTCAATTAACATAAACTGAATACAAGTAATTGATGTCAGGCTTGAAGTTTAAAGTTGACTGATGTAGATTTGTGTTGCTCGAAGAAACCCCTGGAAATCAGTTATCTGGAGAAATGAAAATCGAAGAAATAATCGCATACACAGAGAAATGAAAATATGAAATGCAATAATATGAAATAATAGAGAAATAAAATAATGATAAACAAAATCCGAATATGTATTCTAGTCCATTACATTCACTAGATCATTATTGTATTACAGACACAAATACAGGAATAACTGACGAACAAGATTTTGAAATCGTGTTAAATCGATTGAACACCAGTTTCCATTGTTAAAAGTTCCTAACATGGTGTTCATCTTTCTCATTATTTTCCATGCTCCACTCTCGTTTTCTCTCTTTCTCGTACCGCCAATTTATCGTCTAACTCTCTTTCAAACGATTGGAACACACATCCAAATGGAGTAAATTGTAAAATGTATATTTCTCATTTTCTTATTCATAGTTGTCACTCAAATCATCGACCGTATTCACGCATAGAGCGGAATGAAAATTTATAATATTTCATTTCATCACACAATCAAGTCTTTCTTGAAAACTCGGTGGATTTTCTCCTCCTTGTTGTGAATAATTTACGTAAAATATTGATAATAATAATAAAAATATTAATAAAAAAAAATATTTGAGAGTTCACGTCCAGAATTTCAAAAACATTATAGAAATGGATCCAACCCTAGAACCAGAACGTAGTGAAATCCTTGAATTTATTCAACATGAATAAAAAAAAAATCCTCACCGTGAAGAATACCCGGCACCTCCACCAACTTCTTCGATTCGATTGGTTTTTAATTTGTGTTCGAGTGAATTCATGTTTTTCGTGAATTATATGATTAATGTTGACTTACTGATGAATAACTGTTCTAACTGGACTCAAATGACTCGGAAATATTTGCCAAAATAATTGAAATACATACAAAATATTGTGTACGGTTTGAAATGTTCAATAGTTGCAAAAAGGAAGCGATATACAGCTGTTATCATCATTTTTTCTACTCCTAGAGGGTATAAGTATGTATATATGTGGGTGCGTTTGCTTTATTGGTCCACAGGAATTGACGTTCTTTGGTCCACAGGAATTGAATTCACAGGAATTCGTGAGGCTTATTTTTCCACAAAAATTGACATTACAATACTGGAAAGAACTGTTATATAATTTGTATACCACAATCGAAAGCTTGACACAAATTAATTTGTTTCCCAATCACGCCAAGGATAAGTAAGTATCGCTACGTCTTGGAGAAAAAAAAAACAATGTCTTAAACTAAATATCAAAACTCTAAACAGAATAGGTATGATGAAAACAAATGATTAATAGAAAAAATCTCTCCTAACACTTTGCTCTTTTTTACCACTTCTCCAGAATCTTCCAATGTTAGGTTCCCTCAACAATCTACCCCAACCCATTCCAATCGTCACCAGTTCGAGGTAGGTAAGAGTACTTCCAGGCGCCCTCGTTAGCTCAGTCAGCTGAGGCACGCTTCAGAACTGAAGTCACCGTTGGGCGTGGTTTCGAGTCCCGCATAAGATATGGGTTTTTGTAAACGTCCTCTCACTCATCATCACTCCATAGTTTCATAGTCACCTGTTCTTTCGTACCCCCGTATAATCTAGCTGTTGGTGGGGTCGTTAAGCAAACAATAATCATCGAGAGTACTTCCGTACATCGTACTACTGTCACTCTGTGGCTATATACACTATACGTTTAGCGTGATTCTAGTTCCGTCGTATTGATAGTAATAATATTTTTATATAGCCTACTCTTTTCTCTTTTCTTTCATTTCAAACCATTACTTATTTCCCTTCAGTGATTTGCTTTGAAACAACAGGTCCGACAAAACGGATTTGTAAACACAGAGTGACTGACGAACGAGAGATGAAAACCGATGGAAACCGAAGCTTTTCCGCTTCTTTGAAGTTCACAAGAGATCCAAAACGTCCGAACATTTTCCATAGTAGCTGACTCGAGACACACTACTGTCAATGGATAAGAATGCTATGAGACTACCGGTCGAGACTTCCATCTAGCACTGTTATTCTTTGATCTCCTACGATGTTAACTTTTCAGTGGATTATGGTCAAAGAAAGAGTTCAAAGGGGATTCCCAGTGGAGTTGAAGATTTGACCTCAGATCAAAAGCAAGCTTGAACATGATGGAACTACTTAGCCCATCGAATGCAACCACATTGTTCACAAAGCAATTTTTCTATTTTGATCACATGTGTGATGTTTAAATTGAATATTGAAGCAAATTAGAACTTGACCGTTGTTATTGAGAGTATTTTTCCTTGTTTCATCTCATTTGCACCGTTCAAATTGAGAGAGGAAGCGGAGAGGAATATTTGATGTTGATCCAGAAAATATATAAAAAATAAGTATTTCTCTCGAACGTGTCAACGCGAGTTGTCCCCAAAATGAACCATCCAATTGAATCATCGTACTATAATATTACAGGAAACTTCGAATGTCATTGGTTGATCTATTGGGTGGCCCAGCCGCACTCAAGAATTTGTGTTCTTACGCGGGCTTCTGTTGACTTCATTATTTTCACTTGTATTATTTGTGTTTCAGCGATTATATATGCATAATGAAATGAAATTGATATTGAAATTGAATTCAATCCGATTGAATGAACATACGCCCAAAATCACTCTACATAGAGAATATAATTTTAATTTTTTCATTTGGTCAAATTGGTACCATGACCTCATCACGCGAGTGAATATGTTCACATCTATGATATTCTCTTATCTACATTATGTCTAATATTTTGTACGATGTCATTTTTTCATCCCACATTTACTTTTCTGCTACAAATTCGGACTTTAATCACCCCAAATAATGAATAGTAAAAATAGTAATAAAAACAAAAACATGACCTGAGATCGTGTACAAAGGACCTAAAATATAATTCCACTCGATCACCAAGTTTTCATCCTAAAGATAACAAAAACAAAAATAATTCGATCTAAAGGTCTGTTCTCTTTTGTGCGCGAGTATTCACAATTAATCAAGCATGAAATTGCGAGATGTGTAACGGTGTTGCATAATACGGCCGCCAGGCGCGCTCTTTTGTTTGCATTATTCCGTCACCCATTCTTCTCTGCACACGAAGTTCTAGCGCAGTGTGCAGAGAAAGATACACACACACACACACACGTGATGATGGATGTGACAACGGGAATATGTGACATGTGACTTCGACATGTGACTTCACAAAATTGTGACATCAGTTTTTATTTTTAATCTAGTTTCTGTTGTTTGAATGATGATTGAAACGGATGATCGTGGATAACGAGGGTGTTATAGAAGTATCGATAATACAGTTCTGCCTACCGTAACAGAAACTACTTTATCTACTTTGGTGTCAGTTTGTACAGGTTGGATTGAATATTTTCATCTATGGAATTTGTAAGCAATGGAATAAATATCTCCATATTGAATTCTGATGTCTTCTCTATAATTGAATATTATCTATATCATTCAGTATTTCGTCTAGTCAAAACAAATATCAACTTATCAACAAATATCAACACACTTTTTAACATATTCTCTGATTTTGAAATATAATGTTATGAATTATTCCGAAGCTCCACAACAATCGGATCAGTCATTCGATGAAAATAACAATAATTTAAATTTGTTCATATTAATCGAAGCTATCAAGAAACCAATAAGAATTTGAGCAACAGGTATGATCAATTTAACTGTGTATAAATTGCGATGAGTGATGAATTCAACAGGGAAGTAGTGACATAATTGTTCTGAACTCAAGGTGCATACAAGGCGTTTCATCAGATTCAATACAAATATTCCTATATCACTCATCCAACAACGCATATTTTGCGTTTTCCTAGTATATGATCACACCATAGAGTTGTGTATAGGCTTCTGTCAAGTGACGTAAACCATTGTTGAAAGAGACAGACAGCAATGTCCAATAGTTAGAATAGACGGATCAGAATGTTTTATAGTTCATCAGTATACTTTATATCTATGGTGACGATTGTTCGTCATTTGTTACTTGACAGAAGCCTAAAGTACTGTATCACAAAAATTACATAGTCCATTGCTATGTAGATATTCACCACACTTTCTGGAAACATGTGCAGAACAGTTCAAAGACGTCGTTAGGGGGTCCAAGGTGAAGCACGCGCCCCACCAATAATTCATCCTTCCAAAAAAATATATATATAGGCCTATGTATGTTGACTCGTGTTGACCTACGAATAACACACAATGAAATATTTTGCTGGGAGATATCACGAAAATAACTTCGAAAATGACCAGAATGCTAACATATTGATTGAAAATTACTTCGGGAATGTCCCTAATGGTTAGATTATTTGCCTCCAAAATTGCTTGTAAATCGAAAATCACTTCAAAAATGGTACAAAAAATTCACTGTGGGGCTCCAGACCCACAGTAAAGGCCCAACCTGCGCCCCCTCAAAACACTAATCCTAGCGACGTCCCTGGAACGGTTGCGCTGTAAGAACGTCTGCCACCTAACCAATTACACGCCACAAAGTAGCTTCAGTCACGTACGAATAGCATCTACCGATCCGACCAATGAAATCCCTTCAACTGGCATTGCCAACCGAGAAACAAATCAACTACCAGTGATGCCAACTCAGTTGATTGGAAAGCATACATCCTTTGACATGGCTGTTCGGCGGTTTTACGAGGGAATTTAATCGCTTTGGGTTGGAGGTATTGGATGGCATTTAATCAGGAGACCGCGGTTCAGTTCGAGGTCGGGGTTTTTCACGTCTGAGACATGCAATGAATGATAAATGGTCTTGATGGTGGAATGTGTTGGTTAATTCCGACAAGGAATTTAATTACGATTAATTAAAAGCAATGAATGTGAAGTTCGGTTGTTGATTGCCCGCACTAGATGACATTTGAGTGTGAATGAAAAGAATTGTATTCAATTACGTAAGACGGAATATTGTATAAAAAGGTTCGATTAGAAATGTATGTTTGGATTGGTACTTTGGTACATCAATATGTATTATGCAGAGATGATTACTTACAGAGTCAAGGTAATATTTATTGAATGCCCCTTTTTTACAAGAAATCTAAATATTTCAATCAAGAAAATTATTATAATTCAAGGTATAGAAACGTTGGTACAACAGGCAACAAGTGGGGATTTCCGTCATGACAGCCCCATTACTATGAGAATGATTTCGTTCCACTAGCTCCGCTTTTCCTTCAAGTTAGGTATTGATTGAGTCAGATTATAAATCTCATGATACCGTTAAGGAGTTCTATTATTTCTGCTAGCTCATGAATCAATATTTGTTACTAAGCTGTTATAAATATAATACGTGGTATCAAGATGTATAACTAAATATTTGATGTAGAGTGTAACCTTAGAACACATTGGTTGAATAGTTCCAATATCCATTCCAAAAATAGTGCTGATGAGTGGTCAAATCACGTTCAAGCAATTTTGCTGAAGACTACGAAACCACATGTAGGCATTTATAATATGTATCGATTCTCCAATCGAGTGAAAACAAAATTTTGTATCGTAATAAGATGATGAAGTATTATTAATGAACAAATAAATGTCTATTAAATTTCAAAAAGTTTTATAGAATTATTGGTGGAGGTGCCAGGTTTTCCTAGTCTTGAGTCGTACGGTAACTCACGTCCTGCTATAAAGTGATTGTCCTCATGAATACACGTACATGTTTATTGCATTATGTTGCATGTTCCATGTGATACAGTTACAGTTACACAGTTACAGTTACATAGTGCCAGTTACAATGCGACAGTTACACAGTGCCAGTTACACAACCAACCACTATTCCAAGTCATTTGATGAAAATATTTTGATTGAGTAATTATTTCTGTCAACATGACCAGTCCAATTCCACTGA
Organism: Brachyptera putata; assembly: GCA_907164805.1. Lineage (NCBI taxonomy): Eukaryota > Metazoa > Arthropoda > Insecta > Plecoptera > Taeniopterygidae > Brachyptera > Brachyptera putata. The sequence goes on from OU015472.1 coordinate 9,758,265, forward strand.
TGATTCTTGATAATGTGTTATTATTTGAAATAAGTAATGTGTAACAAACATTTTCCTCACGGCTTTTCGACTTAATCTTATGGGGTTTTCGAGAATTTGTGACGATGATACTCAAGATTTACCCAATTTGGCACCAAAACTATCCTGTTTCAAGTTGGTCAAGTCTGCATATCCAGAAAAAGTTTCACGTCGATCAGGAAAACTGTGCGAACAAACAAACAAACAAACAAACATCCACCCACACAGACAAAGCTCCATAAGAGTGTGATGGAAGTCTTCGCTAGCGCTCATCCAACCAACGGCATCCAATTTGTGACAGCATCATTGGTTACGTGTATGCGTAACCCGTCAATCAGAGGAGGCAATTGTTACAGTAACTGACGTCAAATCCGGCGTGGGTTCGAGTCCCACATACGACATGAGTTTTTTTTCATAATAACATCCAAAATTATTTTCATCAAATATTTTTCTTCATCTCGTGTTCATAACTTAATTGGATAAAACGATCATCCCCATCTTCTGTTCTCCTGATAAAAATTATGTCACCGGCACATGCAGCGCAGTGGTTAACGCGCCCGCTTCTTGTGATTCGGGAGGCGAGAGGAATTTCGAACCTGGTTTGATCCCCTCCGCCGACCATCTTTTCAGGGGTTTTGCATGTTTTCCCTCTGTAGTCCTGGCTAATGGATGGTTTTTACAATAAGTTGGCCATGACCGCTCCCTTCTCACCATCCTTCCCATCACCCAAAAACCTTCATCTCATCATACCATCATCTCATTAATCATCCATCCAACGCCATTATATCTGCGCTATCATAACAGTGCGTCGTTAAACCCAAATATATACAATAATGATGTCCCTTTAGGTGGACCAGAGTCGATAAAGTAGTTCTACCTCTAGCCATGCTCCTTCATGGACTCTGGTTAGACTAACACTGTAATTCGTTAAAACGTGTTTTCATTCCTCTCATCTATCTTCACTCGGTTGAAGCAGGATGCTCAACACAACGCCAATTAAACAGTGAATTATTAACCTCACAAATGTTTCGGTCTTGTGTGGCTTGTAAGGGTTGGTACTATATGACACTGCAGTGAGAGTTTAATTTTGTTCAGTTTGGTAGCACTGTGGGGGATTCCCCTGAGATGTGACCCTCTGTTCAGTGTGTATATATATATATATATAAAACAACGCAATACAAGCGAAGTGGTTGGTAATGACATACCATTGGGATGTAAAAGAAAACAGAAACTGGTGAAAATATTAATTTCCAAATCTAGAATGTCGACAAGAACAAAAAAGAATTTGGGTTGATTAATTATTTTTCAAAGCGACATTAAAAATGGATGATTTATTGAATTACATCTCAAAACAATTTAGCTATAACTAGCTAACTCAAACTAGCTATATTCATATTCATTTTTTGATTTCAAAATTATGGTGCCTTAAATTCAGTTATTTTCAAATTATTTTGAAATTCACGAATTATTCACGAATGATAAAGATTGGGTAGGATCGTTCGGCAGGGGCACCACAAGGGTGGCACAAAAGGAAAAAGTTGATATTTATCAATATTGCTCATAGGAAATGAACGTCTCGCCTATATAAACGATCTGGTCGAAAATACGTATTTAATACGAATAATAATGCCATAGAATTATCATCAATTTTCCAGTTTCCAGTTTCATTAATGAATGCTCTATTACTTGTAACCCGGTAAATGAAGGTTCCAATTGACACAGCTAACGGTTCAATGGTTCAACATCATGAGAATGTATTGTGAGATCGTTCACTGATAATATTGTGATTCATTATCCTTTTCTTATTCAATAAAAAGAAATATAATTCATATTTTATAATATATTATAATTCATTCCAGTATTCACAATCTGGAATTATTATCCAGAGCACTTTTCGACTCACTAACAAAAGGACGAGAATACTTCAAACCTATGCTGGGATTGAAACTAATTTTGACATTTCCATATATACTCCCCCTCCCCTCACCCCCCCCCCCCCCCTCCTCCCCCTCTTCGCACATCTACATAACCAGGCTTTCTCCAGCTACCCTAATAACGACAAAATGTACCATGCTCAGCCGGAAATGTGATGTCGTTATTATACTAGTTTAAAAGTCTGAATATGAGACAGAAAAAGTTGTTTCTCACGATATGGGACGTATTTTGTATCACAGAATAATGATGGCGAATTTCGGAGAGTTTGTATAGCGTAAATCGTACGCTTTGTATAGCGAAATAGTAATTCCGTCTCCAAAAAAAAAGTGATGAAAAAGATTCATCTTATTTATGTTGGTATGTGATTCTGAGAATTTGGTTTAGTTTGCCCTTCAAGCAAATAGGACAATATCAAAAAGCACATACAAATATATATATATATATATATATATATATATATATATATATATATATATATATATATATATATATATATATATATATATATATATATATTCACATACTGGCTCTGAGAAGTGACGTTATGCCAAGATTTGTGTCGTCATAATAACTCAGTTGGACGAATGGAAAGTATCTGTCTCTCAACCCGCCGTTGAGGCGAAGCTTCTATGATTTGACAAATCCAACCACATCATATAAATGTAAATATAAAGGCCAATGTAGCTAGTACTCATACATCAAGATGAGTCAAAATATTCGCCTTAAGGGAAATGCTGCGAAAGAAAGTAAATCTTTTTCATATATTTTTATATTCTCTCCGTGATTGGTATCTCTTCTCTCTCTTCTATCTCCCTATATTTCTCTCTCTCTCTTTCTCTTTCTCTCTCCTTTTCTCTCCCTCTCTCACTCTCACTATCTCTCTCTCGCTCTTGCTGACGTGATTGCTTTGTGTCTTTGTGTGTACTCACTCCCCCTCCAACCAACGCCCTCTCACAACACACATAAGAACCAATCAACACGGTACAAGGAAGGCCGTGTTTGACAGCTGTTAATATAGAGTCAAGGTTGTTGGGTTGGCACTATGTTGTGATCTAACACGAGGAAATGAAAGTAAACAAATGTAATAAGCCACGTAGCTTACTTCATGGAAATCATCAGATTTTGGCCGACGTCTAGGCTCACCATTGGATTCGACACTAAAAGTAACAATAGTATGCGCTTCTAAATGCGAATTACTTCCAATGTTGCAAATGAAGAGTCAACAATGTAACATTTCAAATAAATGTCATTGTTGAGAAATGTGTGCACTTTATTTTGTGACTTTTCACAAGTTCCACTGTTTACCACTGACAGCGTACCTGCTACTGTTACTGTCGAATGATGAAGAAGTTTCGAATGGGCTTAAGTCGATAGTTTCAGAGAAATAAAATCCAGTGTGAATATAAATAATACAAGTAGTGAAAATCGATATCAGAGACTTGAGAGGGTTCATGCATGGTGCTTATAAAAATGGAGAAATCATCTCCACTATTTTTGTCCATGTTTACGAAAAAATGTAATTGAAAAAAAAGTATCTCAGCCTCAAACAATCCTCAAAAATACCAATGGAATTGAGGATACAAATTCCGGAATGTGAACTGGAATCACAATTCAGATTTTACAGATCTTCGAAGATTGAGATCCATTAGTCAATGATCATATTGTCAAGCTGGAAATTGGAAAAGTTGAAAAGGGGAATCAGATTTAAGGGAAAATTCAATTTTCCAAAATCGATCCCGCAAAAAAAATCTGTGTGTAGTTCAAAAATTGACTATCGTCATCCATCGTACGACACTAGTGAGATCGAGCTAGTACAGAACAGATTAAAGCGTGAACTTCATTCTTCTCCCCACCCCCCCCCCTCCCACCCCCCTCTCACCCACCACACACTGGTGTCCACGCAACGGCATAACGGATGACATTCTGTTGGTGACACAAAATGTCGGAACGTGTGCAAAAAAGAGAAAGAAAACGTGGAAAGCGGTCATAATAATGTATGTCATTTTATTCCGGGTTTCTCGAGTCTGGAAATTTGCACACATCTCGGAAACTGCGAGAAAAAAACGATATATCATGTAAACAAGAAACTAACAGCTGAAGTCACTCATGTTGAGATGTAGAGACAAGAAGTAAAAAGTTCGGTATCGGAATTTTCAAGAAGATTGACGCGAGCTCAAGTTCCATGCACGACTTTCATGTATTACTATCGGTGAACGCAGAATATGTGTTGTAAGATGAGCGAGATATCTATATAAAGTATAATCAAAAACTCGAGACACTTTGACTCATATAAAATATACTTCAACAATCGAATCTAGGGAGCCGTGAATCTCTGAAACATTTGGTCTGCAATTATTTATATCAATTTGTTGATTGAAAAACATTATTGGGCTGGTCCGAATTGCAAAAAACATTACGATATTGTGTATCATTTATGTGTTTACAATCAGTAAAATTGTAAACTTATTTGAAGATGTTTCATTTTTCAATTTCTCTTGCCCGGTCTCATCTTATTGCGTTCTTCGAAACTTCGAGATGATTTTTTTCAAAAATGGTCCAACCGATGCATCCTAAACACTATACACTACTAAGTTGGATAAGTCTGCGTCAGCGTGTAAATAAAAAGTTTTATGTCGATCAGTCAAACCCTGCAACCTGTGCAGTGCTTACACACAAACAGAAGAAAGGAAAAACACAGAGACAAAGTGACATAAGAGTGAAATGATTTATTCGCTATCGCCCATCTAATTACGAGGACTGCTTGATATACAAATATATCAAAGACATATTTTATATTTCAAAAGACGGCTCGGTTTCATTTCTTCAAAAATATGAAAACAATAATTCGAAACATAAAAGTGATCTGGTCTTCTTTATAATCAGAATCTTGCTATTCGGAACTGTTATTCTCCTAAAGCATTGGCGCTTCTGAATACAAAGACAATCGTTGTTCATTTTTCCGAGCATCATTCGTTACACAAAACAATAACGAAATACCTATTCGAGACAAATGTACGTTCTCGCTACGCCCGTCCAAGAAGAGGAAAGATAAATCGCAATCCGAAACACACTTCATCGATTTTCCATAAAACATTCAAAACACAGTCTTTTCTGACACGGCCTTCCATTTACTGAGACACGCAAATAATATGTAAAAAAAAAACTAGAAGAACTTTTGTATTTCCAAACAAAAAGCCTACGTCACGTTTTTGTGAAATCTGTCACTCTTTTCGTATTCCTCTCGCGTGGAATAAATCAGGCGGGATGAGGAGAAGGGGTGAGGTTGTTGAGGGGGGAGGACAAGTAATACAATTTATATCAGTGTATATACAAAGGAACGGCTGACGGCAACAACCTGTGGCAATATACACAGTGTTTGCTCGTCACGGCATTGGAAACTGTTGAGCTTGTCGGCCGTGAGGTCACCCTCGGTGGCTCAGTCAGTTTAGGCGTGCTTTTGATACTGAAGTCTCGTTAGGCGTGGGTTCGAGTTATGCATAAGGCATAAGTTTATTTTGGAGTGTTGTTTTACTTATTATCACTTCATAATTCAATTACTGTACGTTCATTCGTACCCTCAAATTACCTACCGTTGGTGTAGTCGTTGAAAATGATGAGTCTACTATTACCGGTTTTGTGAATATTACGAGTCCATGGGAGTCAATTTAGTGAAATATCAATTATAGAAAGAAGTGAAAGAAGAGGTGGTGAAAAGAGTCGATATGGAAGTGGAGGAGGAAGAGCAGAATCAGGCAGAGGAAACGTAGGAGACGTAGGAGGAAGAGGACTTGGGACTGGCAAAATCAAGTTAATATGTTGTGCCCTTGTAAAATTAACTTACCTAACTTTGTTAGAAAAGTATTTAGAAATTTAAAAAAAAAAAAGGTTTTGGAGATCAATTTTGAACGGTATAAGATATCAAAATTCTGATACGGATAAAACACAAATAATTTCAATAACGTAAAGATGGTTGAGCTTCATTCAACTTATGTCACATACTTGTCAAGCGTAAAGGCTAGAAAAAAACATTTTAGCCGTATACGTTCGACAATTATGCGACATGAGAATTATAAAGTTATATTTTGTGGGCCCACATCTTGAAAGTATCAACATCAACTGTGTTTCTCCGTTTTATAATTTCAATATCTTTATACCATTCGAAAGTTATCATCAAAACATTGATATCACACTAAATCAACTTCCATGGACTTATTCCTCTAAAGCGTTAGTCATTCAATTCAGTCGTCGTATATTTCTAACCAATAAGCTTCAACTATTATCAATAATCTTATTCCTTAATTTAATTCCCGGGTGGTTTGACTGTTGGCTATACAAGCACCACGTAGCTTTCAATAATCTAATTAATTAGTTTCCTGTCTTCTGGAATAACTTATCACAGGACGTGCTCTCCTGCAGGAATTGCTGGCGATTTCTATGGAACAGAATATATTGTCCGGCTGATCCAGTATATAGCTGGGCGTTGTTGTACAATGAGATAACGGTATGCAGAAAATCGACATGCAATGGTATGGGAGAACTAATAAGGGTGGGAGAGAGGGGGGAGGGAGAGGGAAAGAGAATATAACAATATCCAGAAAGAAGTGAGATCATGATGCTAATGCTAGCTGATTTAGCGAAATATAATTTTTTGGTGATGATATTCGAATGGTATAGGGCCTGAAGCTCTTGAACCCTTTTTTTTAATGACATCGACACTTGATACAGAATCATTGTTTCTCTATCAAGTCCTAAGTCTTAAGGAAGGACTTGAACCTAACTTATATTGCATAATTTCTACAGATCATAACAATTTACTTATATTTTGAATTCCCCTATATATTTCCTTATATCATTATATTCGATCATATTCTTCGGGGTGATAGTATCACCCTTGCTGTCCCCGGTCCAACTATCCTACCTTGCCATTCCCTGTCTTTATTGAGAAGTAATGATTTTGAATGATGTTCAAAAAATTGAAACAAAATATCAACATTATAATTCAACATAATTCAGTCCATTTATTGACGTATGTTGTAATGTATTCGGACAATTCTTGTACTTTTATTCAAAGAAAAAAGCGTGCATGACCTTTTACTCAATACTGAGTTGTTATGGTTACTATTGTTGGCCATTTGTTAATACGGTGATATGGTTCATCGATTTGTTATGATTATTTTGCGTTCAGATATTGTATTGAATGATGTTCTACTCCTCTATATACTATTTATTCAAACTTCAATGTGTTGAATGTTCAAAGAGAGGTAATACTGTCTCGAATTAGCCATTTTAAACAAATACTAAAACCGCCATTTGAAACAAATATAAAAAATGAATATAGAGAATGGTGATTGTGATGAATAAATGAATACTGCATTATTCTGTGTCCCTGAGGGTATGGAGGCGCTGTTCCATTGGAGACTTCACAGTGGGATTCAAGTGACTGTAAGCAAAACAAATACAACACGTTGGGACTGAAATATTTATATTGGGTGGATTTTAACATGAGGCTCTGAAGTGAACGTGTTTTTTTCAAGAATTGAAACGCAAATGAACTGAAACATACCGAAATTAAACTCCGAAATTTTGTGAAAAATAATGTGTGCGTATTTTCAGAAATGCACATTTTTATTTTTTCCCTACTCTCCTGTTAATTTTTTAATATTATAGGGTTATGTTAGGGGCATTTTATGATGTTGAAGTTACGATTGAGCGCTTGATAATAAAACAAATGAGTAATTTTACAAAAGCTCATCTCTGTAGTAGGGCTCAAACCAGCACCATTTAGCCTATAGTTATTCAAACTGCGCCTAAACAGTCTAAACCGAAGGTATTACCTGAATAATCTTCAAACTTTGCAAAATGAAGCGAAAATCATAATTTGAATGTTGATAATTGATACTCATGATAATCAACGCTGCTTCATTATCAATTATTCGAGCTCAATCTTCAAAATTCTGAGAACCGATTTCGAAAATTTTCAAAAATTTCGGATTCAAAATCGAATGTCGAATTGAAAATAGAATTCGAAATCAAATCAAGAATTGAAAATAAAATTCGAAATCCAATTTCGAATTATAATTTTGAATCTCGGTTCGAATCATGTTGAACTATATAAAACCCGGCACCTCCACATATACATTTTTAATGTTGCTATTTTTTTCCCACCAATCAGGACATAATTTAATTTAAATTTTGTTCATATAATTATCAGACTCCTACTGGAAAATGTACACACGAAGTACAGTCCAACTCAATGTTTTCCTTCCGAAAAGTGAATACGTCACAACTTATATAACAGAGCGACAAACTGTTAACCAGAGCACACTTTCGCAACCTACTGTACTTGAACACTGTGAACAATTATTATATGTTAATTCAGTTGAAAAGTGTGCTCAACTTGAATTCTGTCCGGACGATAAAGATCATAAAAAGTCAACAATAAACACTAGAAAAACTTTTTACCCATTGTGTTGGAAGACTCCATAAACTGCGAGGTGATATGGGGGTACAAATAGGAGGGTGATAATTCAACGAAGAATTGATGATGAGTAAAGGGACGTTTTCAAAACTGCATCTCGTATATAAGATTCGAACCCACGCTTGACTTTGTTCACTGTCTAAAGCATTAATTGGTTTGACTTGTTTAAGCTGAGGACGACTGAACGTCATTCATAATGTACGATTTATCCGGGTATTTTCGCGAGAATATCATAGAATATAGATTATTTTTCTAATAAATTTTAGAACATTTACTCTCATTCACAGATGAATCTACGTCCGATTTTGTTGATAATTCTCATTTCTGGTTATCACGTGAAAAATGTAATTATACCATACTTGTGTAATATTGAATGAGAAAAAATACAATATGAACGATAGCAAAAATACATTTAATTTCGATCAATTTGACCTGCATACGAAATTAAAATTGAAATTCCACTAAATCGACCGACCTTTCTCTCTCTCTCTCTATCTCTCTCTATCTCTATCTCTCTCTCTCTCTCTCTCGTCATCACCAACCCAGCACAATGCAGGTAATTAATTTTCGGTATACATTCCCATCTGGGCGTATTGGCAGCCTGACCACCACAGTGTCTGCGGGGTCTCTGGGCTTGGGGGGTGGGGGCGGGGGTGTTAGATCGAGGGGTGGGCGGGGGGCTGCGGTCCACCCCTGTTAGATCGATACGGTGAACCTCTCTCTATACTCATCTCGCTCCACGCCGCGCGAACACGCGACGCTCTGTCTCACTTATGCTAATGCGTCTCCGTACTTGTGTTTACACGAGGGCTTATCAGGTCTTGGGTATTTCAGTGTGGATTCGGATATGTTCGGGGAGATTCGGATGTTTTCGGGGATAGGTAGAGTGAAGATTAGGTAGATGCTTGAAGGAGTGAATGTTTTTTTTTAATAAGGACCCTGAGGATGACTAAAATGTATTCGCGAGGATGAATAATGAATGAGACGATGAAAAGATAAGATGAAATGTTATTTTATTATGTGTTTTAAAGAGTGAAAGAAGGAAAAGTCGTGGACTGCACTTAAGGTACCATCCTGGTATTACAGTACTCACTTCACCACCCCGTTGGTCCAATTGAGGATTTCTTTGATCGTGTGTTTTGCTTTTTGCTTACACTCCACAGTTCACAGAGCAAAATTGATTCGCAAGAAAATATTTATATGCGTTACTCACTAACTTCGAACTGTAGAGTTTTTTCACGGTAACAATCGATTCGGTAGATTTGGGGAAATTTACTATTGATATTTTAAAAACACCTATATGAATTCATAACAAAAGGTGTGAGAATTATTTTCATATTTAAACCTTTCAATTGTGTAGTGTATCAAGATGTGAATGGCAGACATACTCAATTATAACAAGTTTTGTGATGACCAAGTGAGCTGTTTTTAAACCAGGTTGTGTAGATCTCCATCAAATTACATGTGAATATTTCGCTCATCTTGCAACGCATTTGCTGCGTTTTTCTAGTATCTTATGATCTATAGAGGTATACGTTTCTCGTTTTACCTGCAAAGTGTTATTAAATTCCTAGAAAACGTTTATAAAATCGTATGAAATATGATGACACTATACGTATAGACACCACTAGTGATATGATTTACAGTATCAACTTGAAACTAAAATATCATCCCTGCTTTGTCCTAGATAGGGTTAAAAAGCTGATGTACTGAATAAAATATTATATCGAATACACATTCATATATCATAATTATATGTATGTATGTATCTATGTATGTTGGACATAGTATGATATTCATTCATTTTTATATGAATATATTCTTAAAAACATTTCTCAAGAGGTATTACTCTACTTACAATATAAACTTAAAATGGAGAAAGAGACAATAAAATGAAGTTGTGGCGTTCTTCCCAATAATTCTGTTACAAACTTATCATAAAGCATCATCGATCGGTTTGACTGATAATGTGTCTCGTGACCCTATCGCTCTTCCGAAAGCTATTGGAATATAAACTTAAAATGAAGGAAGAGATAATAAAATGAACTAATCATAAAGCTTACTCGATCGGTTTGACTGATAATGTGTCTCGTGACCCTATCGCTCTTCCGAAAGATACTCTCATGGTTGTTAAAAGGTCCACCACTATCACAAAACTGAAACTAAAACCAAAACCTGAAAGAGTTCCCTCAAATTCTCCTTTTACTATTACAATTTCGAACCCTTGTTTGGTTGAAGTTGAAAGCATATTCGTGAAATGTTCTGCATAAATTGGAAGAATATATATTTACATATATTAAATATAATATTATCTCAAAATGATGAAAAAAATGTATATCTTTATTACACTGATCGATCATTATAATTGAAGTTATATGTCATTGAAATCAAACGATATCGCGATACCAGAAATATATCGATTAAAATCGAAAATAAAATCAATCAACACATATCAGTGCGTTTCGACCACCCGAACATCAACACAATTTTTCCGAGCCAATTCCGCCAAACGACGCGTTATTTGCGATCAGCCATCATCCATCGTACGAACCACGTCGCTTTTAATCATACTAAACGAACAGCGTCTCGACCGATCTCGTAATTTGCTTGCAATTCGCGCGATATTTCCAAACACCGCACAAGAAAAATATAATAAATAGAGTATTACATAAAGAGCACTTGTGTGCCACAGCCTGTTGAAGATAAGACCGAGTTTATGTGCGGTGCGCGATGGAAGAGTGGATTGCAGGAAGGCGGTGGGATAGAGGAATGGGGAGGGGAGAAGAGAGGGAAGGAGGAAGGGAACGTCATAAAAAAACGGAAAAGTCACGAGTAAACGCGGGAGAATGCGATACGACTGAATAATGTTCTGCTAGTATTTTATATTTTCTTAAAAAGAGAAATATAATGAAAAAAGTAGGTGAAATGTATGTACAGTTACATTTCAGTTAGTCGGTTAGCTGTATACTTGTTTCACTCAATTCATCACTTGAGCGAAGACACAATTGTGATTACATTTACTAACTTCAGCTCAATTCTTTGACTTCCAAAAGTCAAAATTCATTAAACATAACATTGTAATGGAACTTGTCGGCCATCTTACAATTAGTACAGTATAGTTTTGGCGCCAAATAGATTTAAGCACGTTTGAGTAGAATCATACGTCATCATATTCATTTTAAAAATTTGAATTTTCATGAAATATGGACAAAGATAAGTGAAGCACAAAGTAATAAGGAATTGATAGGTTATTTGAGTTTGAGGCACGTCACTCTATGATATCTTATAAGTTACTAATTATTGAAATACTGTAATAATAAATGGAACTCAATAGCGATATACTTGCATCTTAAAGAGTTGGTAGTTGTCTACCAACCTGAACAAACACAAAGTTCATAGATATATTAGTAATGATGTGATATAGATAACAATATAGATACCCTACCGATAGCCTACTTTCAATTGACGGCACACATCCCCTAAATTGTATTCTCCAATCAAAACTTTGATATCAGTTTTTTCACCCCAAACTATTCCAGTTGCTAAGGTGAAGTGGAGAACATATGCTATCTCCCCTTGAATGAAAACAATCATTACGTAGACCTAATCATGTTTCAAAGTTGATAAAATGAAACTTGTATTCTCAATGTTGTTCCATGTTGTTCCATGTTCTAGATAAAAGCGCTTTTCTTCAGTCTGCATGAAACACTAACAGGTGTTGCCTGGGACAGAGCACGTCATATAAACTAATACCCCTCTATTCTGCATCCCTCTTTATCACTTTAATGACTCTCTCGTCCTCTCTCTTCCTACCTCATATGTGTCCCAGATTGCCACGTACAAGAGATGTATAAAGTCTGCCTTCGCATCCAGGTCATTATGAACCCGGATTACGACCCGATCCCGACAACATGTTCCCGTTTTTATGTTGTCTAATCGGAGATAAGAATCTTCTCTCTCTCTCTCTCTCTCTTTCTCTCTCTCTCTCTCTCTCTCTTCTCTCTTTCTCTCTCTCTCTCTTTCTCTCTCTCTCTCTTATTCTCTCTCTCTTATTCTCTCTCTCTTATTCTCTCTCTCTTATTCTCTTTCTCTTTCTCTTTCTCTTTCTCTTTCTCTCTCTCTCTCTCTCTCTCTCTCTCTCTCTTTCTCTTTCTCTCTCTCTCTCTCTCTCTCTCTCTTTCTCTTTCTCTTTCTCTTTCTCTCTCTCTCTCTCTATTTTTCTCTCTCTCTCTCTTTCTTTCTTTCTCCCCGACTTGATACAAAAGCCATACACACCACCTCAGGATGTTTGCTAAATTAAATGCAAAAGCTCCATGTAAATAGGTATAAATAAGATAAGGGATGAAGTTGGGTTTACGGAAATTGGAAATGGAGACCCTTGATTTCACCTTACTCGCGGTCGTCAAAAACATGACGTCATACACTGGCGTGCTTGACAGGGATGGGATGATTGGTTGGACGGAACCGTAGACGAAAGAGAGACTACGAAGATAGCTCACTCTTGTCGCTAAACAAGACTAGATCCCTTTATTTGCCTTGCCTACGTCTACAGTTAGTACCTATGCTCCCCACCTGGAACTTCCCTACGACTGCTAGGCAGCAGCACATTCCAGTAGCGTTTTCTAGCGAACTACACTGGAACTTACAAGGAGCTTTTGCATTTAATTTAGCAAACATCCTGATGTGGTATATATGGCTTTCGTGTAACCAGTCGGGAAGAGAGAGAGAGAGAGAGAGAGAGAGAGAGAGAGAGAGAGAAAAGATTACTACACGTGTTGCTGGTGGAGGACTAAAAGAGAGGGTGATAAGTAGTGAGGGTGGATACAAGAATAGATAACTAGATGAATAATATTCGTTTTTTCTTTCAATTTATATCAATCGATTTTATGATATTTCATAGAAATGAGACGGATGTGTTTGTCATAAGCAGTTCATAACACGAGCGCATGAAGTGAAGGGTCGTGTGCAAAAGACCTCGAGTGTGACGTCAGGCAGTTCTGACCCAGGTCACGTGGTAGTGAGGCTGAGACAGGATTAGAATTTTAATAGTCGAGCAGAACGTTTATGAATGATGATTCAGGAGATTAGAAAGCACCGGACTTGAACTCTATTCACTCAGTTCAAATTTTTATTCACGATTTTTTGTATCACGAAGAATTACGGTAGCCAATCAGAAATGAGGTTTTGTCATGAAATAATCATGGTAATTGAACAGAAATCGAAACCTTTTGTCTATCTTATTGAAATCGAATATTTATACAAAATTATTGTGCCCCAATTAAGGCTATGGATGGAAGATAGGATCGTTCGGACGGAGGGCGATCTTACCACACGAAAATTGGAATATATTTTCTCAGTTTATTTATATTGTGTTCAACGACGCACTGTGATGATAACTATGAAATCGTTCAGAAAACAGTTATCAGAAATGAGGAGCTTCAAGTTTGATAGAGATGATCAACAAGTTTACAGTAATTAGAAAAGCTTGATAGTATAACAATCGAGGCGTGTAAATATTTTCCAATTATAGCGTATGAATATCTCACTCATCTTACAACGCATATTCTGCGTTTTCCCAATTATTATTTGACTATACTTGGAAATGAACACTTGCCTTTCCCTTGGCTCAGTCAACTAATGCATACTGTGTTAGACGAGAAACTGAAGTCAGGTTGGGCATGGGTTCAAATCCCTCATAAGGCATGGGTTTTTGTGAAAGACCTTTTACCTATCATTACTTTCTCATGACCCACTCACTCATACCCCCGTATAACCTAGCTGTTGGTGGGGTCGTTAAGCAACATTAAAATAAATAAACACTTTTCGAATGAACATTAAATTCACACTTCCATCCACCATTGTCTACACTACACGCATTTTTGCTTATGTATTGAAATTTTCAATGACAGATTTATATTCGTGTGTAGATATAAAACCATGCAACAAATCACCTGAATCCTGTATATAATTACTTTTATACAACGACAGAATTGAAAACCACATTCAACCAAACAATCAATTTTGAAATCTCCAATTAGCCTTTTGTCAGGATAATTACGTCACACGGAAAACGTCCGTCCATATGCAAGAGTATTTATATGTTTTTAATAAATCGAAACATTTTCCAATTACAAGCTTGATTAACTTTTATGTTTAACGTTACGTTAAATTACATAAAGCGAGTTTCTATAAAAGTTACTGTTTCACATTGATGTGTCGTTCGTGCTTTGATGAAATAATATTTCATAAACAAACAAGCTTATTTATTCGTAAAAAGTAAGCTTCCCTTAATGGGCTCAGGGATAACTTTGAAGAGAATATTTCGAATGTTTCATAGAATATAAATAATCCAGATTAAATGAAGAATTTTATAAACATTAACTAACATAGAATATAAATAATCCAGATTAAATGAAGAATTTTATAAACATTAAACAAAAAATAACGAAACAACATCAACAACAACAATAATGCCTGAAGCGGTTACAACATAAACATGTGCCTTGAAAATATATTTTCTTCAATGAGAGAATAACTTCATCCTTCATGGTACAATAGAAAAATAGCTTCCATTTATTGACAAAGTGACAGACCCATTCAACTCAAATCGCATGGTCATCAAAATTTCACGTCCCAACACGGAAGCGTCCCCCCCCCCCCCCCCCTACCCCTCATTACAAGTACAAACGTCCACGATTTACTCTACCAAGACACTACCATACAATCTGTCCCACATCCATCGCTGTCTTCCTCCCATTTACTACCGTATCTCTGTCTCATTCGCTCTCTCGTAATACTATGTAGGAGCTGTTTCGATCAGTGTGCTGTGTGCCCTCAAGTTCCCGGGTAAAATGGGCTCTCAGCGCTCCGTGCGGACTATACGAGAACCACAGGGGAGGGAAACGCGTGAGGAAGAAAAGGCAGAACTGGTAAATATTATATAATGTGGGTTGTATTCTTGAAGGGTATGGAAACTCTAGCACTAGATTTCTACAAATAATTAAAATATTTTTTTTCCTAATTTTTGAGAAAACTAGAAATCATCGTCTCAATTCCAGAAATTATAATTGATTGATTTGTCCTCCAGGACCCAATAATTTGTCATAGTCTTGACGTGGACATAACTCGATTCTGTTTATGTTACTGTACAGAATCGGTAATGCCTACGACACGAGTCATGATCTCTGGAGGACAAAATCATTAGGACAATTTTTTGGAAATTGAAATGATGATTTTTAGTTTTCTCGAAAATTGAGGAAATGAATATCGTCATGATTCATCAAAAGCTAGTTTCGGGGTTGTGATGCCCTTTGAAATATAAATGTGATCGACGGATGAAATTATCATTTTAATAAACATCGATAATCAACCTCTTTTGAAATCTGTAGTAGTGTTTCCAATCGTAAAACTCATGTTGGGAAATCGTTGAACTTCAAAATGACGCAGCTTTCAGATAAAATGTGAATATTTGTGTTTGTTATGTAGGTAGACAACTTCCAACTCTCGGAAACTCATGCATTTTAATTATGACTTCATGAAAATACATATTCATTCATTCATTTCATTTTTTCGTCATTTCTCGAATTCAGGCTAGTTTTGTTTATATGGTATACAAACAAACACAAGCATAACACTATTTTTGTAAGGAAGTTGAGGCAAAAAGCTATCAAATAATTTGATTCAATGAGTGTAGCCTATTTTACAAACAAAAATTCAACATGTTTTTTCATATGATTTCTCAATTCTCAATTTATTATAGTATTTGGTAGCAATTTATAGAGAAGATACTGTAGAAATGATAATCGAATTTTTTAATTAACCGAGAGAAAATTCGAGAAAATGTGTTCCGTGAAGAATCGAATTTAGAAGAGAAGTGAAGAAATTGATTGTTAAGTGTAGTTACGTATATTTTCAATTCATTGTAAAAACGATATATTCCACAAGTTTGTTGAAAATCGATTAAGTTGTTAATTAAACCAAAATGGATATACTTCTATAACATCCATGAAAATATCTAGCTCACACATCTCACAAAGCGTAATCCGCGTTTTCCTAGTTGATAAATGCACAGGTCTTGAGTACATATCCTTACAGTTCTACATATACCGGTACCACATGAATATATCTACACACTTCCAGTTCCACATACCACATAGATATATGTACACACTCAGTTCTAGCAGAGAGTTTCAAGCGTCGACCGTTTGTAGAAACTTCACGCCGATCACTCAGCCAGTCCTACCTGTGGAGCGCGCGTAAATAACACTCTAAGAGGCAAATTCCGTGAGTCGCACGAGATTATATACATATATATATATATATATATATATATATATATATATATATATATATATATATATATATATATATATATATATATATATATATATATATATACATTCGATCGCAGTCCAGCAGACCAGACCGACTCCTGGAGATGGAAGTACAACGACTTCCGAAACGTCGAGACCACAGGTCCTTTTTAAAACCTTCACAACTCATTCCAAGAGGGCAAATCACCGCAAAGTCATCGTTATCATCCACCAGCGGCCCCGAAAAACCTTCGTTCACATATATATATATATATATATATATATATATATATATATATATATATATATATGACATCAGCTTATGATCAGCTTGGTGACTAGTCAATAAAATAGCAGAGGTAAGCAGGGAAGATAGCAAGTTAACAGTTAATCAATTTCAGCGAACTATTGAAAACTTGTCCCAACTGTTTTATTGTGCCGAAGGTTTGGGATGTGAAAGTACAGTGAAATCGTATGAATAGACGCTTGTGATATGACAAAGGTTCTGATAACAATACATCAAAGATCCAGTAAACGATCAGTGGTCAACTTTCACGACTTTAATCAAGTAAAATGTTGCACTATAACTGTGTGAAGTTGCGACTGAAACTTTAGTCGACTGAAACTGTTCATCGAGACAAAAAACGAAACTCGAGCAAGAAAATTGAATCAGAAATTCATTAGATTCTAATTAAGAGTAAAAAATGAGAAAGTTTGCTTTTCATTTGAAAATTACGCTGATACGGGTAAACTTGGCTCAATCTTTTAATCAATCTCGCTCTCTTTTCTCTTTCTCTTTTCCCGTTTTGTTATATCTATATTTCTCTCTCTCTCTCTCTCTCGCTCACACACACACACATACATACACATAACTGTCTCCGGGACGAAGTTTCTTCCAAACAAGTCGTGAATGTGTCGCTGTGCAGACAGACAGACACACAGACAGACAAACAGACAGATAGACGAACAGCAGAGATTTCTGCCAAAACCTTTTGTTGAAAATCTTTATTTTCCTCTTCCGCGAGTTGTTGAATAACGACGACAGCTGCGCGCGCATCTTGATACGAAGATAAATTACTAGTGCGCTTTTCGTATGATTAGAATGAAATGTCCAAGTCACGGTTGCCAAAGTTTGGAAATTGGGACTTGAGAGCACTCGAGACAGTCGGTATTTATTGGTATTTTTATCGGTCCTACAGTCGTCTCATATCGAACGATCCAATCTAGCATCCTTGGACTTATTTAGAAAACTTACCGTGTGGCAAGTTTTCGGTACAAGTTTTTTGCCAGAAAAAGTATTTTAGAGTTACGTTTGCTCAAGTGACTCTCAACTATTGTATTTCCTCATATGAACATGATCTATCATGAAGGTGAATGAAGATTTATTCACGATAATATAGAAACTCATTCTCAGCAGACTCGAGGCGACATATGTTTTATTCAAAGTGGATCGCAATACCAACATTTGCTACTGCATATGGGAAAAAATTATTAAGAATTGTGGTATTGAAAATTGATTCAAATTTGTAGTATATTTGCATGAGCATTTGTATTTTTTATATATATATGCATCATGAATATTTTCAATTTGTGCTCTAAATTATCAACGATTCATTTTGAATCGGTTATTTCAATAAACACGTTACTTGTGGGATAGATGATAACATAACTTATCAAAACTTATCGAACGGAGAAAACAATTCTGACACGAAATGCTTTAAATTCAATATCACAAACTTATTATAATAATATTATGTGTAATATACTTACATGATATTCATGAGAGGATTCAGCGCACTTCGAATCTGCAGACAAAAAAATACACATCAATTCAAGTTGTTCAGAAATAAATTCTCAAGTGGACACTATATATATATATATATATATATATATATATATATATATATATATATATATATATATATATATATATATATATATATATATGAGCACGGAGATTTTCGCGGCCAATGGTTGATGGTAAAAATGTTTCCACGGTAAGTTTGCTGCGATTAGAAAGCATGTTGGGTCCTAAAAAGGACCGGTTGATGCGACGTTTCGCTGGAATTTCATCCAGCATCATCAGGCGACGGTGGTCGCCTGATTCGACCACTTACCACCGTCGCCTGATGATGCTGGATGAAATTCCAGCGAAACGTCGCATCAACCGGTCCTTTTTAGGACCCAACATGCTTTCTAATCGCAGCAAACTTACCGTGGAAACATTTTTACCATATATATATATATATATATATATATATATGCCTATATAGTTGTGTATGTGTGGTTTGATATATAATCATTTCCTTCCGATTAAGGCAAAGGCAGCACCACCCTTGTACCTTGTGGTACCTCATCCGAAAAATCCTCAATCATCATTCATCAACCTAATTCATGAACAATAACTCCATGTCAAGTTTTCAACGTTATTTTTCCACAAAGTTTCAAATTCACTTTTCTTAATCGGTATATAAAAGTGTACTGAAGAGAATTTCGCACGAAAAAACTTTCTCTGAGATTTCTTATCTAAAAAAAAAAAGTAGAGTTTGAACTTTAATAACAATTCGAGCCCAAGTCACGTGGAAAAGACATCGTGAATAATTAAATAAATTATCATTGTAAAGAGAAAAGTAGAAAAAAAACGGAAATTAATTATAATTGTGGAGTAAAGACTCGAGATGTAATGGCGAACAATCTAGAAAACCTTTGCTACAGTTTTATTTTCTCTCTTTTTCTCTTTTATTTCTCTTCTTTTTTTTCTAGGCTGATTAGAATGGTTATTCACCATTAGCTACAAACGTCTTCTCTAAAAGCTTTGCACCGTACATCTTAGTGCTATCTCAAGGGAATAAGAAACTTCAATCCCGACATTTTAAGAGGAACTAATAAGTCTATTATTCAGGGAGCACTCACCCGTCGCTTCCACTATCAACTGGACTACGGTAAAATAATATACATGTTGGAAATAATCCGGAATTAATACTAAAAAATATATGAATATGAAAAACTGGAAAATTAATTAAAATTCGTACTAAATTGATGGAAGATGATAAGAACCAATTACATAGCAAGTTAATTGGATGAGAGATATCGAAAATATACTTTCGATACAAATCGGATCTTCGACTTTTTTTTATTTTTTGTATGTTTTTGAAAACTTGTATCTCTTATAGTCCATCCAACTTTCGATCAATAGGTATTACTCATTTTCTCACTTGGAACTCATCGGTTCAAAATTTTCAAAAAATTGATGTATGATATTTCAAAAATACACGTGAGAGTTATAAGTTGTAGAAATTCATATTCGAAAACTTCTGAAAATTTATATATAATGAGGGCACAATGATGAGCATGAATGAAAAGTTTCATAAAAATTGTGTAAGAATTTGTAAGGTTCATGGCAAGGCTTTATATAAGACAAGGTTTTTATATTCACTTTCATATCTATCAACTGTCTTTCTAATTCATTTGCTAATTCATCATTAAACTTAATTGAGTCACAACGATTACATATCACGATTCTGATCTTATTAATGAAAACTATATAGACACCTATAGTGCCATATGAATACATTAATAACCTTTTAATGAATATATATATATATATATATATATATATATATATATATATATTCTTTTTCCTAGTAGACCTATCAAGTAAAAACTACGGTCTGAAATCATCAAATTAACCCCCCAAATAGCTCAGTTTTTGGTGGGGTCGTTGAGCAAACATCGAACAATAACCAGCTTATAGTCTGTCACATCAATCAACAACTTTATAATCACGTTGAATTATATTAATTGGTTTGTGTATCATGCGCATACCTATTGTAATGAATCAGCCAATCATAAGCCAATCATTCAAATGAAGAACAGTCCATGTCATTGAGTTGTAATTAGCTATATGCACCGTGTTAATGTGCTAACTAGTTCGACACCAGCTGACTAGACTTCACATGCTTCAGTTGTTTCATTAAATACACATTTAACACAC
The DNA here is from genome assembly GCA_907164805.1 of Brachyptera putata. Lineage (NCBI taxonomy): Eukaryota > Metazoa > Arthropoda > Insecta > Plecoptera > Taeniopterygidae > Brachyptera > Brachyptera putata. Next base: position 9,779,002 of record OU015472.1, read on the forward strand.
GCGTCTGACTAAATGTGACGTAAGCTTCGACAAAAACATGACATAAAACCAGATTTAATTAAAGATGTTTTTATACGTTTATTGTTCGAGTTTAACAGATTCTTGCACTTTCATAATGAGTAATTTATATCCGGTTAAGATACATAGTAGATAATTGGGATGATTAAATAGTTATTTCGTTGAGTCCATGGGAGTCGATTTAGCGGAATATCAGTTTTTTGAAAGAGTATTTTCAGTTTACTATGACATTGGCAGTCGAAATAATCCTGAAGCTGTGATTGTAGAACACAATTCAGGGAATATATCCTGATCGTGTAATATATATATTTCTAGTACTACTTTTAAATGAAAAAAATCTCGAATGAATTTCATGTAAGGGAGTCCCATCCTCATTTTTTCGTTTCCACCGCCAGACATTTCAAACAGTTTTGTCGTTGATAAAATAATGAATGAAAATAATGAAATGAAAATGGGAATTATAAACACTTCCACTGCATAAATACGCTATTGACAAGAATATCGATGTTCCTAATTATTTGTCTCTTGGTATTCTTATATGAATGGTTGTCCACATTGTATGATCACTGGTATTTGACAGTTCAATCTATGCATGCGGGTAGATAAAGCAGTTCTACCTTGTACTTGTACACTACTTTATCGACACTAATGCAGTGACTGTAACCTAGCCAACTGGGTGAAAACCAACCAACCAGCGACTCGTGAAACGTCATCAATTGGGCATTCTATGTGACTGTATACAACCTTTGATCGAGACTGAATGATGTATACGTCCTTTTCACTAATTAACATGTATACATCAGGGTATACGTTTGTTGTAAAATATGATGGAGTGCTCCATTAACTAAAATGTACTCGATCTCTTCTAACTCGATGCATAAATACAAGTGATGAATGAAGTGATTATTATGGCTATCAATTGATATCACTCATCGATCATAGACACTGATCACAATTGATAATAACCAATCACAATGTTTTTGAGGTCCTGTTTTACTAATAATATAATGGTGAATTCACCGGAAATTAGCGGATAGCTTGTTCTCACTCTAGGGTACAAATACTATTTTAGTACCCTAATTAATAATAAGTTTAATCAACACATATTTACTTTTCGTAAACGCGATGAATTAGTTTTCTATTGCTATGGTAACGATTATTGAGTATTTGCTAGTGACAGAATACTTTTTCAATTTTGGTCCCAATAATGAAAATGATTTTTGTTTAATATAGCATCTTGATTGCCGTGGTGACTTATGGTCCACTTCAGCCAATGAAGTCAAACCAGAGGTTGATTCGTTTCGCCCATCAAGATTGGTTATTTGATAACGATTTTTAAGTTTTTAAAACGAAATCTTTGAATTTCTATCAACTCTTTCGTATACCACCAATTAACCCAACTGCTGGTGGGGTCGTTAAAAGTTATTCCGGGGAACTTGCAGCTAGTTGAATAGTCACAAAGATGTTATAAGATAGTTTTAATAATTCGTGAAATCAATCAAATTTTATGTTCATTATGTGACTGCGTTGTATGATAATATCTATCAGTTACAATCAAAGACATTATCGGTAAAATATTCAAATGATTCATCTATCACATGAATTAATCATATTCATACTTACTGAAACAAAAACAAAAAATCAGAATGAAGTTATATTCACCACTTCGTTGAATAGAATCCGTAAATAGAACAATAAAAAAAGTCATAAAAACAAATACAAAGTCAAGAAAGTATTTTGCCCCAATTTCTCAACTTTATTCATATACAAAACATTGCAAACAAAACTCATAATATTCATTCATTTCAGGGACTGTTGATGAATCGAAACTACCGATCGTGAATGTTCATGAATAGAGGAGACAGTCGCTGTCAATATATACGTAAGCTCACTCGAGATTCTATATTTAGTTCTACTTTTTGAAATCCTCTTTTCGAGTGTTTCTCAGTCTCGAGTTTGCGATTTGCGAGTTCTCGAATTGTGAGTGAACCATTCAATACTATCGCAGCATTTCAATTCACTTCACTGCGATAAGTTGAACCAATGAAATACCAATGAAATAAAAATATGTAACATCATCATTACCTTTTATTCATCTCAATATGTCATCTCAATTCTTATTGCCAAGTGAACACTGGTTATGTATTTTGAAATAATGCCCGAAATAAATATCCGAGTTGCTGTTCGATTTTGATTTGTTCGATCGATCCGATAGTTTGAGACTTCGATTCGGTATCGAAATGAAATATTCGATTTTTGATTTTTCGATACTGGAACGATAATCGATATCGAATTAAAAATTTGGAAATGGCTAGAACAAGTGATAAACAAAATAATCAATAGAACAATAGTTACAAAGTGAATACCGAAACAAACACGAATGAAATACATATTATCGCCGACTTGCACGGATTCTCGTTGCTGGCTATAATGGTATATGCCGAGTATAATATAATGTGTGTAGGAAAACGAGCTAGACGTGCTCGTGATGTGTTCCTATAACAACCAGTGTAAGATTGTTATACGATAACTACCAGATTGTTAATGACTTTCTTCTTTGAAAAATGAATTGACCATCTCAAGAGACATATATAAATTTGTTAAATATTGTAAAATGAGTGGAAAAATGAACAAAAACACTCTTTACACGATCGAATTTCGTTGTATGAAATTTCAACAATTGCATGGAATAATTTCGGTGTTGTAAAGGCGCTTGCAATTTCTGTTGCGCAATTCTCATTTTAGTAGCGATACCTGTGGGCAACATATCAGCTAGGTGAAAGATTACAGTAAAGTTGAACGTATTTTAACTTCGTGAAATTCTGGCATGCAATTGAAAGATTCCCGTTCTCATGTGTGGGCAACATAGGAAAGGCGGGTATTTAACGTTTCTGCAATTGATTCCAGAAATTAATTTCATGAATTAATTGATCGTGTAAAGTGGATTCAACACTGAAACAGTCTCACATCATCGAATTCATGACTTCGATTCTCGCATTACAGTCATCATCATCTCAACAGTTGACAGTTTACAATCAGCTTAACTGTTTCAATAGTTGTATAAATTTCCCAAATTATACATGTTTTCAATCCGAATTCCTATATAGTAAAGGTTATATTCATATCTGACGTCACAGAAATATACCAGTGTTGAGACATGTTGTAATAATAGCATGTTCTGACGTGAACTTCATTATGCTAGTGTTATTCATACAACACACTTCCATCATCTCTCTAGTTAATAACAGATTCAGATGGTAATGGTTTATTTTGAGTTCCGAATTGTATATACGTTGGATGTATTGTAATTCAGTGTATTGTACTTGCTAGTGGTTGTATTGTAGATGTATACAATACTGATCGTAATTTTCATAATTAGGTAGATTCTATTCGAGACGTATTATCCCTCCAGACTGTCGAGAACAGCTATACAAGACAATGTCGAATATAGATAATGAGAGGAAGAGAGAGACCTACAGAGAGAGAGAGAGAGAGAGAGAGAGAGAGAGAGAGAGAGAGAGAGAGAGAGAGAGAGAGAGAGAGAGAGAGAGAGAGAGAGAGTAGAGATAAATGTATTGCGGTAAATTCAATATTAGAACTGGAGCCTTCTCAATACACATTATAGCTTATACACAGGTGGAGGTGCCGGGTTGTCGATGTGGATGATTATTCAAATAAATCTGCTTTTGTTATAACAAATTTTTTATGAAGTGAGAAATGTCTATATTATGTAGAAAATTTTTCTCGTTGTTCAATTTATAGACCTGTGTATCTTAATATAGGTCAGGGTTGTAACAGCAATCAATTAGGACTTTTTCCTATAATTGGAGTGAAAATGATGTTTCCACCACTCTCTGAATATATATTTTGCTTCGAATCACTTCCTTTCAAACATATTTTATATGGATTATGAACGATATAAATACTGATTTGTGGTTTTGGAGACATTGGATGCATTAAAAACAAGTGAAAATTTCACTATGAGTGCAAAATTTAATTCAAAAATATGAATGTGAAAACTAGAATACTGAAAAATATGTGTTTCAAAAACCATATCGGCATGATCACAGACGCATGTTTTGTAAAGATATATCAACAGACGTAAGATTATAATTATGTTCATAAATATGTAATCAAATCATTATCCTATAGCCTTTTACACAAATTTATTTTCTCAACTTCATAAAACCATCTCCAATATACTTATTATTTGTGTTCATTAAATACACAATAGCTAAAGTACATCAATAATCCTACCCAGGTTTAACTTCAGGTAATGAACAAGATTCACCGAAGCGAGCTTTCGAGACGTAGGGAATATAATAGTTGGAGCATGTTCATAAATTGCTAGGTAAACTTTACAGCGAGCGAACGTAGCGCTTGTCGAGAGCGATCGGAGCGCTCGCTATCTGGGAATAGATCAGTCAACACGTCACTGTAATTGAGTGACGGAAAAACTTTTGTCTGAAGCAGTAATTTAAAAGTAGCGAGAGGAAGCACTAAACACATAAAGCGAAGTTGAGAGTGATTTTGAAAATAAAGAGGATGATGATTTTCGGTAAAAGGGAAGTGTAATTTAAGACGATTTTTTTTAGAGTTTTCTTCTGCTAGACGTAAATCTTTGAAGTTAAGAGGATGCATGTACGGTGCTTATAAAAGTAGAGATCTTTACTATTTTTTCAAAATATTCAAGAACCAGTGTGATTGAATGAAAAAGTATATCTACTCCGAGATAATTGTATGCTCTTCAATTGATATAACATTCTATTTTTGTGAATTCAATCAGTTTTATAAGAAAATGTGTCAATTAATTTCATCACATATTTGGTATTAATTGCCGTATTATCTTGAAATAGATTGAATTCACACGGATAGAATGGCATATCAATCAAAGACCAAAACATTATCTTGGATTTGATATACTTTTCATTAAATAACACTTTTTTTTAGAGCATAAAAAATGGTAAAGTCGAGTTTCTTCATTTTTATAAGCATCGTGCGTACACCCCTTTGATAAATCGCACCACGTTTGGGTGAAACAAAGAACCTTTCAGGGCTCCTTAATTGAGTTGAATATCTTGTCAGCTTTCGGTTTCAAGTAAAAAGAGAGAGGCTAGAAATACATGGTACCTAATCTTCGAGTTATCAGACATCCAAATTGGAATTATTGATGAAATTTATAATGATTATTAGTCGAGAAATTGTGTGAAGCGAAAACTTCCAGTTCGACTTCCGAACAAAGAAAATGAGAGCAACTCTCAGATTTTCTAGCTCCGGTGAGAGTCTGCATCAGATTCATCTAGCTTTAATCCAAAAGATATGAAATAATTATGTTGATAAAAATATTCTCCCTAACAATAAACCAATGTTGGATTATAACTATTCCCGGTGTATAGTTGAGTAATAAAGCAGTGTAGAGAATGTCCGCGGATTTATTAATAGCGA